>KN881581.1:0-283817 GCA_000934395.1 Fistulina hepatica ATCC 64428 | reverse complement strand
TCGCGCTGAGCCAAGGAGGCATTTATCAGAAAACATTTCCAAATGGTCCCCGAGTACGTCACAACTGGCTTAAGGAAGTCGAAGAGGATATCTGGCTCGGACGTTTGCGTTCAGAAGGAGGGAATATGGGGTCGGAAATTGTTTGCTCCGTGTTTCCCTTCAACGAACTATTTGACTGTGCAAACATGCCAACCGCACTGTGGACTCCGGCTCATGACAAATTCATGGAAACTCGCTGGGAACAAATCCAGAAAACAATGCAAGGACAGAAGATTTCGGGATTTCGAACCTTAGTGTCGGCCGGATCGTGGGTCACCATGTTGAGACGATTCAAACATTCCATCGAGTCCAACAAACAGGGTGTCCTCCTCCGATCTGTCAAATTCTTCACTAGTTCTCAGATAGAAGAACTGACTAGTCCATTCATCGAGAAGAATAAGTTGAAACGTTGGCACGGTAGGAAAATCAGGGAATTGGCAGAAGACATAGGACGAATCTAGAAACTGGGGGGCGTTGTAAGAAGATCAAGTAGTTTCCTGATTTGTCCATGCTTGATGTAGGGTTGTAATGACTCACGATGTAATTACGATACACGCAGCAATGCTGCGAAAAAGATATCTCTTTGTCATATACTTCTATCTACAGGAATCCGCGATTCTGTACTAGCTTGTATACGCGCCTGCAACGCAGGCTAATATATTCTTTTCATCTCACTCGAGTACGCAGTGTGCCAACGTTGATCTAGGAACGTTCTACGACCCATTGGTCAGGACAGCGACAGGATACGCTCCATTGAGCTATCCTCTAGCGACTAGTGAAACATCAGTAAGTAGCGTATCCGCCTCTCGAAGACGATCCCATCAACGAGAACCTTTACAGTGGGTGGGTGCCGTGGGATGTGTCTCATCTGTACACATTGTCGCGCCATCCTGTGCGCCGTCGAATTCTTGTCCATAGCATGATCCTGCAGTCACAGTGGGGTGTACCGTCGTGCACATAGTCGAGGGCAGGTGTGGGCTTCGATGGCGCAGTCGTGCAGGCAACCTCACGTTCGGGCAGGCGTCCATAGGCACGGTGGCGCCGTCGTGCATGTGAGCAGCACATTCAGACACCGCATCATGTGGTTGTGGGTACGGTCACGCACATGCCTGTGTGCACGCCGTCGGTCGGTGGTCGGTGTCCCACAGAGATGGACACGTCCTTGCGCCCTCGTTGAACAGCCGGCCAAGCACGTTGTCGGTCGCAGGGCTGGGGCATGAGTGGTAGGCGCGAATGGAGTGCAGTGAGCGGCGAAGGCTGGACGAACACAGCGGTGAGCGGCAGCGGTCCGACGCACACGAGACGATGTGTCAGACTGATGGACAGACCGACCGACAAGCACGAGGAGGACGACGACGACGAGCGGCTCACCTAGGGCGATCTGTCAGATGGACAGAGGCGCAGATGCCATAACCCTAAAAAAGGGGTAACGTGACATCCCGAAAAGGAAAGGGTGGTGTGCCGTAGCAAAAGGGTGGGGTCCCGAAAAGGAAAAGGGTGGTGTGCTGTAGCAAAAGGGTGGGGTCCCGTAAGCGGTGATTACCGGAAAAGGAAAGGGTGGGGTCCCGGTAAGGAAAGGGTGATGTCCCGGAAAGGAAAAAGGGTGGGGTCCCATAAGGCGATGTGTCCGGCGGACGCACTTTGGGGCGAAAAATGGCAGTTTGGCGGTTCAGCGGTACATGATGTGTCAGTCTGACGCACAGAAAAGGGTGGGGTCCTGTAAAATGTTTAGAAAGATAGAGAAAAAACCTTATTACATATGTCCAAAACGTCTATAGCAGATATGTTATAGCTCACCTCATGTAGAATACAAGATTAGAATATTAGATATACAAATATATGTCTTGTTGCACTGACAGATAATTGGCTCATAGTGTAAGAGAGAGATAATAAACTCATGACTTAGACAGCATTGAGTCGATATATCAGAAACGTGCAAAAGCGAAAGCAAGACAGGTTGTACTAGATGTCAGTCTTATATATCATCTCGCTTAACCTCCTTATATAATCAATACAGTTTTCACACATCACATGCTAGTAGACATTGCCACTGCCTCGTGTTTAGAGCACATTTTATATTCATAAATAAAAATGTACTAACAGCCAATTATGTGATAATGCATTGATGAATAATTGTTTGATAGTGCACTGATGATTAATTATTTGATAGTGCACTGATGAATAATTTTATATCATAGTATGCATGATATTCTATATACCTTTAGAAACTATATCTACATTGTTGGTTTGAGTTTATTACAAAGAGCACAAATAGAAATAAATAATAAATATTTCCTTTAACCTCAACTCTATTAACTTGAATATTTTGGTTCTTATATGCATGAACTATAAAAGCATCATACTATGTGATAATTATCTATGGGTGAAAAGTCAAAAATAGATAATGAGAAGTTAATAAGTATGAATACTCACTTACAAGTCACAAAATGTCATTCACAGTTATTACAAAGTCATTCACACCCTACAAAATGTCATTTGCACCCTACAAGAGGTCATTCAGAGTGGAACACAAGTCATCCAGAGTGGAACACAGGTCATCTAGAGCGGAACGCAGGTCATCTAGAGTGGAACACAAGTCAAAAAAGCAGAATGCAAGTCTAAAAAGTGGAACGTAAGTCATCTAAAGCGGAATGCAGATCTAAAAAGTGGAACACAGGTCTAAAAAGCGGAACACAGGTCATCTAAAGCAGAATGCAGGTCGAAAAAGCAGAACGCAGGTCTAAAAAGCAGAACACAACTCATCTAGAGTGGAACACAGATCTAAAAAGCGGAATGCAGATCTAAAAAGTGGAACACAGGTTATACTGAGTGGAATGCAAATGAGAGAAAAACCCTTGTTTATCATTGTTTGGCTATTTCAGATATGTTCATTAGGTCCTTGAGGAATATGTCACAGGTCACCTGACCTATGTTCTAGCCCCTATGAACCCCTATGAGCGGAACACACATTCAGAGCGGAACGCAAGATTAGAACACTAGGCGCCAACAGTGACGACATTGCCTGGGTTGAATCAAAGGAGATGGGACAGGATATCGTGGGGCAAGTTGATGCATGCGTTGAGCGATGGCATGCAGCCAGCCCTGATGCAAAAAAGAGAATGGTGGAGCTCTTCGCGGTCGCAGGAGTCTTTCTTACATTATGTCGCCATGGCCATGTTTTAGTCATTTGCGATATGGTTCATAGTGGCGAGCTGTAAGTCACCTGTAGCTTCCTGTGTATGGGGTGGATGCTGACAGATGCTTTAGCATGAAGTATCCCATAGCCAATGTAAACTATGTGATCGACACCTATGGGGAAGACATCGGCCAAGGCTACGACATTATATGTGCGTTCATGAAGACTTTACATCAAAGTAGCATCACCGAGAAGGTAAAAAATAGCCACCTTGTTGGCGTAGTCCCTTCATTTCATGGCCATGCACACTCCCGTGATTGTCAGGTGGATTGGCATCCACAGTATGTTAAAGGTGTTGGCATGGAGCATTTCAAAGGGTCTGAGCATTTCTTTTCACGCTCCAACGAGCTCGCAGCTACGACGTGCACTTGTACACCCTTTCATTGTCGGTAGCAAATTCTTGAGTTCCTCGATTTTCATGACATGGACCAATACTAGTACGCAAATCATGGCAGGTTTTTATTCACCAAGTATTGTGCCACGCTTCAAAGGATTGAAGACAACATACCTCAGCTTGCCATGCTTGAAGAGAGGCTCCATACAACTGCCGACGACTACGAGCGATACCTTCAGGAAGAACATACGTACCTGCATGGGCTCAAGAAGGAGCCACCTGACGTAGCTCAGTGATTTGAGTACATGGAAGCCTTGGACAGGTTTCGAAAAGCTGAGTGAGTGCTTTTTGGTGCTTTTTGTCGAAATAATTCCATTCTCTTTCACGACAATACAGCGGCTGATCAGTTGCTGTTGTAGGCTCGAATCTTCAGCTGCACGCACAGACTACGAGAAATTCAATTGGGCCTATGAGGCCAACAAGACGTTTGTAGGCAATGCCGGTAAAATTAAGTCACACTATACTAGGACTGCAAGGCGAGTTGCAATTCTTGACAAGGAGGTTGCTCGATTAGAGGACACGCTGGGCATACATGATCGTTGGGAGCCCGATACACCTGAGTATATCAACTGTCGTAAGGAGCTATATGAACGCCAATATTGCCGTGTGCTAGATGAGCTTGAACGGCTTGTAGTCCAGCACCTCTTAGAGCTGACGAAGTTAAACATGAGCGGCGTGGGTAAGTGTCTCATGATGTATGGCTAATATTTGGCATGCTAATGTGAGTAATATAGGATATAAACTTAGAGAGAAAATCCGGAAGGCTCTGCACATACATGCAGAGGCAATTCGGAAAGCTCTTGAGTGCTATAATTCAGCAGCCAAAGCATTAAACCCCCCATGTCAAACACTTACATGGACACATCTTTTTGAATTGGTGAAACTCGGTCAGTACTTGTTTGTATGGCTTTATTAAAGTTTCTAACAGATTCGAGTTCATGTTTCCAGGAGAATTGATGCTTCTGCAGCATTCCCAGGTCAACATTTGCCAGTCTGCATGGGCACAACCTTTGAATTGTCAGGCGGCGAGCTTGTACTTCAAAATCAAATGAGCGCATGAAGAAATCCATCGAGACAACATCAAGATTTGGTGGCAAATCACATTCATGGTTGACAACTACAATGACCTTCTATCTGCCATTGAAGAAACCTCAGCTACCAACCCCGACCTTGCTGCTGAGCTGCAGCAGCAATTAGACTACTCTCAAGCCATTGATGCTGAGATCGCCGAAAGGTTGGTTGCCACCTCACAGCTGCGAGGCTTCACGGGGTCACTATTGCCCGGAGTGCGTGCTGGAAGAGATGGCTTTCAAGCATCGGACAAGCTACTGCCATGGGCCACTGACATTGTCGGCATCACAATTGTGGATAAAGGGCTTATTGATGCAAACCAGATAGCTCCGACTGACATTAGCGACATAGCTAATGGTTTAGACAGGCCAACCCCAAATAATGGCTCTACTGGTGTTGTTACTTCCCCGAATACCAATGCCACTATACCCGCCAATGCCACTCCCTCTGCATCAATATCTGTGCATGCCGACATGTACTCACCATCAAATGCCACAACATCCATGCTGCCGAATGCCACTGCCTCGATGCCGCCAAATGCCCCTACCTCGATGCCGCCAAACGTCGCTACCTCGATGCCACCGAACGTCGCTACCTCGATGCCGCCAAACACAGCTACCTCGATGCCGCCGAACGCCGCTACCTCGATGTCGCTGAGTGCCACTACCTCAATGCCACCAAATGCCCCTACCTCGATGCTGCCAAATGCAGCTACCTCAATGCCACCAAATGCCCCTACCTCGATGCTGCCAAATGCAGCTACCTCAATGCCATTGAATGCTGCAGCATCAGTCCCATCAGAGGCTGCTATGTTAATGCTGTCAAACACTTCTGCCTCCATGCTGGCAAATGCCGTAACATTGACGCTGTCGGATGCTGCTAGTACATGGATGTTGTTGAATACTGCTGCTTTGACGCCGTCAAATTCTGTCACTGTTTTGCATGGTGGCAGACTTACTGCTGGCATGATGTCAGCCAGGTGAGTCCCCAACTTCAATGCCTCAATGGCAATATCTTACAGCCACACGTAGGAGAGTGCACAAGCCTATTGCCACTACACTGAGGTTTTCAATCTGGCAACAAGATGTTATGCATAACGTACCTCAAAAATGCAAGCGCTGTGAAAGTACAGACAATGATGATTCTGATGAATACGAGTCCGACGAAGCATTGGAAGACCATAACGAAGGTATTATGGAAAATCAGAGTATTGAATTGTTTGAAGTCTTAGCTGGTGCTGATTGAGTGTAGGCATTGCTTGTATAGCCTTATTTTCTGCTGTTGTCTTTCAAATATGTTTTTATTTCTTCCAATATACTACTATATTTTTTTCATAATTTTATGTCATTTTTATCCATTTTTATCGATTTTTAGGAGCTAGATAATGCTAACAACAATGGTGTTCGAGGCCAGGTGACCTCAGTTTCCATTTGAGACCCCGAGGACACTGCCTTCCATAATTAGAAGGAGATGTCCTTGCCCCAGGACACCGCCTTCCACATTTAGAAAGGCAGGTCCTCACCACGTGCACCTGTATTGCCCACACACCCAAACAAATTAGATGGCAGTCACTGACTCACCTCTGCCATCAAAGGTGAGTCTTCAAAATTTTTTCCTGAATTTACGTGATTTGTTTGTGATTTTATGAGCTATATAACGTCCACGACACGTCCAACGACGACAACAACGTCGGGTGATGACACCGCCACTGTCAGATGATGGTGGCGGAAGCGAGCTGTCACCAAGGTCTGGTGGTGACAGGTCTGATGACGTTGAGGCCCAATTGGGCTTGGACTCACATCACATGGGTTGTCTGCATCTATTTTATTGGAATTTACATGATTTATTCTAATATTTAAAGGTTGATGTCGTCGACAACGTCGCCGACGATGACGACGACGACGGGGGACGATGCCGACGATGACGGCGGGAGGAGCTGTCACCGAGGACCTGGCGGTGACAGATCCGATGACGTCGAGGTCGGACTGGGCCTCGGCCGATCTCACGTGCGCTAGTTGGTCGAATTGGTGCAAGTCCCAGAGGATCCCGGGGGCATTATTGAGGACCAATGAGGGGAATGTGAAACCAACTCACCTTAGATGGCAGAGGTGAGTCAGAGACTGCTGTCTAATTTGTTTGGTTATGTGGGCAATACAGGTGAATTGTCGTGGTCAACAATTTAGGCTCCGCGGGAGCACTGGCCTTGCCGAGCTGAACACCGATCACTGAGCCTTGCGCGTCCCCATTGGGAACCTCAGGTGACCTGATGGCTGCCATGTGGTTGAATTTGGTATTATTGTGGCATATTTGGACAGGCCTACTGTCGGTGTCCATTGATTGGATTGACAGCGACAACGACGACAACGCCGGCGACGACGACTTGCACAGTTTGTTGACAGTTTGTGTTTGCTTATTCAACTTCACGTCAAAAATCCCAGAATCCATTGTGCGGGCTACGCAACGACGTTTCGGCTTTCTAGTTCCCAGCCGCATCGCTCACCGTAGTCAACGGCGATGGCGTTTCACAACGTGTCCGCGTCCTCGTTGACCCCGACGCGCCCGGCGCCGTCCCCCATTCCCAGCGATAGAGAACCTGGGTGCGTGTTTTATCGCTGAGCACTTTCAATCTGATTGACATGTCATTTCCATTGCAATGTACCCATGTTTCCCCGCATGGCCCCGCCATATTCCTTACGTTCGTTGAACTTTAATTGTGCAGTCCAAGCACATATTCAGGTATCGGTGGCTCACCAGGTTATGCGGCGTCGTCGTCCAGTTACTCGGTCTCGTCTGGTCATTCAAGTGTGTACTTCAGCCGCTACCTGTGTGGTCTTTACTGACCTCGATTCTCCGTTCCTCGACAACATCCCATTCGTACAACGTAATACGGACCCTCACCGGCACCGCGAATCTTGCTTCAAACGACTTCATACGAATCGTCCTTGCTCCCGGACAAATCGATGGTGGATTTGGATATCACCCGATCGTCTATGTACTGTCGTTTTGACACGTTCATCTACTTTATGCGGTCACCGGCATGCGTCCCGATGTCGACAATTTGCGTAAACAACGTTCTCGGACCCGCGCATTCGTCGTTTTGAATTTATCGCGGTTAGCTTATTCCAACGCACGGCCGATACGACCATCCAATGGCAATGGCTCTGATTATGGTGAGTTGGTTATCTCCCCTCAGTGTTCCTTTCTTCCGGCTTCGTCTTCTGCCTGTCCTCTCTCCGGTGTATCAACTTCTAGTTGATAGGCGTGCTTTTTCGACCGTCTCTTTTCCTCGGCACGTGATCGTGCTTTGACCACCCTATCGTGTTGACGTGTCGGGTCAGGTCTTTCTCCTGGTGTACTGCTCTGGGCCGCGTGACTTGTTTGCCGCCTTTTTCGCCTTTTATTACACGGTCTGCACAATACCTGCACGTTTTACCATTCTTTTTCCTTTCTTCCCTTCGCTTGGATTCCCGCAGATGGGCCACACGTGGCCCTTCGTTTTCTCATTGTACTTAACTTGTCTTCCCATCGTTATGGCGTGCCACTCGCGTCCCCCGTAGCAATTCAACCTGTTTTGTCTTGCGATGTCTTTGGTTTTGAAGTCGGACACTTCATCTCCGCATCTGACAACGCGTGGAGTGGCGGCCCTTCCTCTTTTCTTGTAGCCTACTCCTTCTCCCCCTTATTCTTCCCCATCACTTATGCACGACGCTCCCTGTTCTTCCGAACACCTTATTCGACCGTTACCTTATTCCTATCATTCGCTCCTTTCGTCCTTGTATTGTCAACGAACCTTCTTGCATTGAAGCTGACACTTATTTTACAGGCAGCAGTGATATTGTCCGTTCCGGTCCAGTGAGCGTGAAGGAAGAGGGGACCTTTGCCAGCTGGATATGGAAAGTAAGGAGTAACTCATAAATCTTATTCATCCATCCATATTTTGTTTTATTGCATGATATACCCTTGAAAGCATGGCTCAATTGGCTGTTGTCGACGCTTCCTGTGGTCACGCGACCTTTTTTTAAAGCATCAGTTCGCTTACCTTAATGCTTGTTCAATCTGCCGTTCTCATGCCGAGCTGACTTTTCTCCCACAGCTCAAGTTCCTCACTCTTCGTGAGACGTCAATTGAAGTCCGCAAGAGCGAGGTGGGCGGAGATGTTTCACGTGTTCCTAATTGGAATTCTCATTAATTTGTAGGGCGCACCGAAGCAGTTCGGGATCGATCTGCGCGACATCTCGGCCGTCGAACGCACGGACCTGAAGCCGTATTGCTTGTGAGTAGACTAAGCCTATATGTCTTTCGTCCAACTCCAGCTCAACGATTGTTCAGACTGGTCGAGCTCAACGGCGGCACTGGTGGCGCAGGGCCCAATACGAAACGGTATGTCACGTTCCTTCCCCATCTTTCCGACGTCTGCTGACTGCAGCTGTGGTAGATATTACTTTTCCCTTAAGTCGGATGAGGAACTTTATGGATGGCAGGACGACATCTACACGCGGAGCCCTCTCATGGGCGTCGGTGTGCCCACGGATTTTGTGCACAAGGTGCACGTCGGATTCGACCCTGTGTCGGGAGCATTCACCGGCATGCCCGAACAATGGAGCAAGCTGCTCACGAAAAGTGCCATTACGCGGGAGGATTATGCGAAGGATCCACAGGTGCGTCTTTCATGGTCCGCTTTAGCTGCTCGTTCATGTTCTTTTGCCTTGATTGTGGCTGATGAATAAATGCAGGCCGTGCTTGATGTTCTCGAATTCTATACCGACCACCAGAAACGAGAGCAAGAGGAGATGGAAGGTATGATGAGGACAGGTACCAGTACTGGAGGTACGCATTACTTTCGAACATCAGATCACGTGATCTGCCCTAACATTTGTTCACTGGACATCTTTTCTTCAACTTATCCATCGATGTGTGCCAACTTATTGCGTTCCTTCTTTAGGCTCCTCGACCGTAGTCGATTCTCCTGCTCGATTCAATGCTGGAACAGGCCTCGGTGCGTTCTACTTGTCATGCGTTCTCGTTCGCTAATTCCCTTCTTTTCGTCGTGGTCTTTCCCATTGCGCTGTGTTTTATCCACCTATGACTCTCCGGCTATTATATCATTATTTGCAGGTGGAAGTAGGGTTACTTCACCTAGCGCCAAGAGCAGCGCTGCACCCAGCCTTTCCAGCACCTCTAGTACAAACGGTATGCCCCAGGCAACGCGCCCAGCCCCTCAGAAACCTCTTATTACTGCAAATCGCCCAGCACCGCCTGCTCCCAAGGCTCGCCCCTCGGAGGACCGTCCACTTCCAACACGGCCCTCGAACGACACCCGTCTGTCTCAGGATGGCGGACCTTCAGCTGTTCCATCCCGCAACCAGAGCCTCGGCGACCACCCGTCGCGCCAGGCCAGTCCTGCTCGGGGAGGTGATCGGGATGAGGATCAACGCAAGCAGGAGCACGACGAGCAGAGGCGGCAGGAGCGTGATGAGCAAAGGCGGCAGGAGAGGGAGGAGCAGCGTCGTGTGGAGCGTCAAGAAGAGCGCGAGCGGCAGCGCAGGGAAGAGAAGGAGCGTGAACGTGCGGATAGACAGAGACAGCGTCGTGAGGAGCGCGATAGGGAGTGAGTCCATTGATTTCCTTTCTCCATCGCCTGGCTCGTGTTGACACTGAACTGCGATTCACAGAGAACAACTTCGTCGAGAAGAGCGCGAGCGCGCGGGCGACATCCAGACCGTGAAGCCGCTGCAACCGGTCAAGAAGCGTGAGGGTGAGGAAAGGAAGCCTGTGAAGGTTGTTGATGGTGTGTTTCTTTGTTCATCTCTGCTTGTTCTGTGTTCAGGATGCCTTCTTCATCTGCTGACGCGTCGTCGTTAGGAGCCAAACCTCCTGTTAGGGTACATCACGCACCGCCACCGACGAAGCCGCATGTTGCTGCTGCTGCCGCTGCGCTAGAGAGCCCGAAGGTTAAGATAGAGAAGGAGAAGCGGATAAGTACCATGACGGAGGTGCAGATTATGGAGAAGCTCAGGTTCGTCATATATCTTTTTTCTACTTTTTTATCCATGTTCCCGTGGTCGTCGGTGATCGCACTCATCATGTCAAAACCGAAATATCTGACCACCCCATGTTATCATGGCGAGGTCCCGGTATTCATCGTCTACCAAGTAACGTTCGTTTCCCAATGGTCGTTGATATTCATTGTGGCCCTTACACATAAGTTTCCTTATTGCCGTTCTCCTGTGTGTCGTATTTTTGTTGCAATGTTAACTCGTACGCAGGCAAGTCGTGTCAAACGACGATCCGAAACTGATCTATAGCAAGATCAAGAAAGTCGGCCAGGGCGCGTCTGGTCATGTCTACGTCGCGAAGACATTGAGCACCGGTAAGAAGGTTGCCATCAAGGAGATGGATCTCGCACATCAGCCAAGGAAGGAGCTTATTGTCAAGTACGCCGGCGTTCTTGCATTGTGAGCTTGTCGCTATACTAACCAATACCGGGTAGCGAGATCATGGTGATGAAGGAGTCGCAGCACCCGAACATCGTTAACTTCCTCGACTCGTATCTCGTCAAGACCACAGAGCTTTGGGTCGTCATGGAATACATGGAAGGCGGCGCTCTTACCGACGTCATCGAGAATAATACGCTCGAGGAAGATCAGATAAGCAGTATCTGTTTGGAGGTTCGTTTATATTCCTCTGTGTGTGCGGCGTTTGTCAGTCTCATCGTTGTGCACAGACATGTAAGGGTCTGGGTCATCTGCATAGCCAGCATATCATCCACCGTGACATTAAATCCGACAACGTGCTACTCGATGCCCAAGGGCGCGTCAAGATCAGTATGTGCCTTCAGTCTTGTATTTCTTCCTGCAATTTTACTGACCGCCTTCTGTAGCCGACTTCGGTTTCTGCGCGAAGCTCACTGACCAGAAATCCAAACGCGCGACAATGGTGGGTACCCCGTACTGGATGGCACCAGAGGTCGTCAAGCAGAAGGAATACGGCGCGAAGGTCGACATCTGGTATGGCTTTTCTGTTTCCTGCTTCCAGCTTTTTTTATACGACTTTAGGTCACTGGGCATCATGGCGATTGAAATGATCGAGAACGAGCCGCCTTATCTCGACGAAGAGCCTTTGAAGGCCTTGTATCTCATTGCAACCAATGGGACGCCGACTCTGAAGAAGCCGGAGAGTCTATCGCGAGAGCTCAAGGGATTCCTGGCCGTGTGTCTCTGCGTTGACGTGAGCAGTCGTGCGACGGCTGCGGAATTGTTGGAGGTAGGACTCTTTTTCTTATCTAAGAGCATGATGTTGATTCAATGATCTCTAGCACGAGTTTTTGAGAAAGGCCTGCGCAGCATCGGGCCTTGCGCCATTGCTGCGTTTCCGGACGAAGCAGGCCTCGTAACCATCCGTATGCGTTGTTTTGTCGACCTTTTAGTGCACTAAACAGACGTATTATTTGGATTAGATTTGATACCTCTGCTGTGGCTCTCAGGGACTCACAGGAGGGCTTGCAATATTAGTAAGTGTTGCAGGCCTGCTTCGAGGTGGGTGCATCAACTTTAACGATGCCGTTTTCTGAGCGTGCACGGGATGGACTCAATAATTTCTGTACGATGGAGACCAGTACCGATGTATTTATATTAACGATGATCAATTCTTTCTCATTTTCATGTTTATTCCCTGCGCGTTGACTTTGCCTATCTTAATGCCGTCGGTCATTTGTACGTAGTGGTACAAGACAATCATTATATACTCATATATGTTCTTTTTCCCGGCTAGGTCTTTTCCTTGTGGCTACTCATCGGGCCGTGTTTGTATTTCCGGAGTTGAACCATGAACTCGGAAGCTAGGCAGTTCCCGCACTTGAAAGATCTTCGAATCCAACCAGCAGTGTTATTGTCGAGCTGAAGGTCAAGCGGTGCTGCCTAAATATAGTAAATGAATTTGAGCGCATGAGCCATCAACGAAGATCATTTTTTGAGTCATATCCCGGATTCCACTTCATCGTTTGTGCAAACAGCAATAAATCTGAACCACCAAGAGGTTGTAACTTGTGTACACTTGCTTCAAAAGCAGGAAAAGTTAACATTCCGTTTGACCTTTCAGTGGTTTGAAAGCCTACACATGCCCATATTTATATCGTACTGTTATAATAAGTACAATTGGAGCGAGGTATCGAGCCTGAGAGCTCGTGGTAACGTTACAACGGAGAAAAAATGGACAGACAATTATACATTGTAAGACGGATCCGAACGCTTGAGATCGGTTGAGACTTCATGATCCATCTTTATCTGAATGGCGGGCGGCTTCCCCAGCTCCCAATCCTCCATCTCCGTCTGCATGTCTCCCGTTCTGCCATTCGCGAACAGAACAGTACTCCCGCCGCTGGTTTCAGTATGGTAGCCACTTCGACCACCCGTACGCGTACCGCGCAATGCTTTACCACGACTGTAGTTGTTGGTGGAGTCGGAAATATAACCGGGTGACGCGCTGAAGGCGGACTGCAGCATGGAGTCGTTTGACATGCTGTGGCTCTTCCCCCATGCACGGCCGCTAGCCCAGACTGTGGCGAAGATGACACCGAGAATATTCACGTACAGGTTCGCCATGAGTAACAACGATCCGGCGACATACGACGTGTCTTGCATGTTCAGAATAATTTGGGTGACTGTCAGGAAGAACGGAAATATGAAGTTCCCGAGCGCCATGACGAGAAGATTTCGGACGTGCGCTAGGAAACTCGCTAGAGACGAACATGTGTCAAATAACATCTATCACCTTGAATAATTTACTCACTATTCGAGCTGCCTGCCGGATCTCGCAACTTCGTGAGGTAGAATGCCCCTAGCTTCCATAGGAAGAAAGACGTGCTGTATCTGTTTCATTTTGCTTAGACGTCACATCGGAACATAACAAACAAAACACGTACAGATTGTCGACCATAGCCAAAGACCACTCTGTAATCATATAGTGGTTTTGCGGCCATACAGATGATGCGAACTCGGCTACGCCCTCGGTACTCGCGCCCTGCGCAATGTGATGTAGAAACAGGGACATGACGATGAAGCGCCCGGTCTTCACGGTCACCGGCAACGCCAGGATCAAGACATACTTCGAGAAGCTGGTCAATTGTCGTGGATAAAAGGCGACAATCCGAAATAGAAGGATCGAGTCAATGAAAATGGGGCTAAGCACCGACAATGCGACGGTGCCGATAATGTAACTGTCTGTCATCGGGTCTAGAGGATAGACGATGCTGTAATACTCCATGTAGTCGTTGAGAATGCCATATATGATCCCGACGGAAATAGCAAGGACATTTGAGAGAAAGACAGGGTGTTTGCGCGACGTCGGTGTGGAAAATAGAAAGAGAAGAATGAGAATTGGCAGCAGGAGACACATGAAGGTCGTTCCAACTAAGATGAATGACAGAGATGGTTGAATGACGGCAATGTAGGCCAGTCCCGCTGGGGGTTCAGTCGATTCCGTGGTTGAGCTGTTCGAGGACATGCTGGGGACGAGTTGCAGAACGTTTGTCGTGAGAGTGGGCAGCGATGGCAACCACGCTCCTTGGCCTAGTCGTTTATATGTACAGGTTCATCACCTGTATGCTTAGTCCAAGGATAAGCGATCAGCATACAAAGATGTGTCCGATAGTGCGCCCTTCTTCCTCATGGAAAGAAATATGCTATCCCCGCTTGTCCCCGCCATCATGTGTCTGCCTATGTAGGAAGACCATCAGACCATCATTTACCGGGATCCTTACCTTCCTCAGAAAGCTCCGTATGAATAGCTCTTGTCTTCAGCTGTCTTCAGCTGTGCAGATCTGATGGACTAGACGTCGACAAGCATGCGAACGGTCGATCCTGCAAGTCTTCAATTGATGTAGCTCCTTGAGATTGATTAGATAATGCCTAACTGTATACACAGCCTCGGACCCTGTGCTGGGCCGACTCCCATCGGCGGAACAGTATGGTATGTACTGTACCGGCATGTATGGAAACAACGTCGCGCATCACATCGGGCACGTTGCGTTGTTGAAATCGCGCGAGGTCACGCTGCTTTGCCATGCCGTTGTTAGCAATAAACCATCGTATTTTCGGATGATTTTTTTTAACCTACAGCGAGTCTCCGACAAGGATCATAAGGCATCTCAAAAGTCAACTCGTTGCTAAAAACTAACAACGTCACGCATCATGAGGCTTTGGTTGTTGGTTGTTTGCCAAGATTGCTGCGTCACGCTCGTAGGGCCATTGTTTCCATACATGCCGGTACAGTAGTTTGAAGTGTCGGGAGGAGGTGCAGTCAGAAATCTTCATAGCACAGTACACATATACGTTTTTCATAAACCTGATGAATAGCGGAAAACCTCTGCCACGGTAAAAAAAAGGGAGCAAAACAAAACAAAAGGAACCCCAATACTTAGACTTTGTTCGCCGCTAAAACCATATCCGCACATTTTTCCGCAACCAATACAGCGGGGGCTTGGAGGTGGGTAGCAAGAATGTCAGGGAGAATACTCGTGTCGGCAACGCGCAAATTGCTAAAGCCATGAACTCGAAGCTCGTCGTCCACAACGCCAGGGCGAGCATCGTCCTCTGGCGCCATGCGGCACGTCGAGCTGTAATGATACGTTGTCCGGGCGTACTGGCGCACAAAATAATCAATGTCCTCGTCGGACTCGCTCTTGGGCAGACGAAAATCGGCCATCTGGCATCCGAGCTCGCACATCTTTTCACCAATACGCTTGGCGAGCTTGATCCCCTTTCGCAGAACGACGAAATCTTCTGGCACACTGAGAAAGTTGAGATCGAGCTCCGGTGGGTCCTGTGGATTAGCAGAAGAGAGCGCGACAGTTCCGGTGGAGACAGGTTGCAAGTTTACAACGAGGAAGGACATCAGGCCATTCGCAGGCTCGACAACGGGCTCAGCAGCGTTGTTGTGGATCAGCATGATCTCGATATCTGGAGGGCCAGGCTTGGCGCTCTGATCGATAGGGAGAACATTGCCCGCGTTGTCGATGTATCTCGACTCAGCGAAAATAGAGAGTTGCATCACGGGCCCCGTGAACAGGCCCTTCCCCAAGAGGATGTAAACGGCAAGTTCCCACAGAGCACGGAGGGGGCTCTTCTGAAGGACATGCAGTGACTGGGCTGTCGGTACGCTGTACATGAGCGGTACACCCATGTGGTCTTGCTGCGTGCCGTGTCAGAGAGAAGTGCCGCGATATCATTGACGTACGTACGAGATTTTTTCCTACTCCGGCAAGATGGTGTTTCGTGCGGGACCCCAGAACCTCCTTCGGACCAATGCCGCTAAAAGCAGTCACCAATGTAATGCAGTTCGTGTGGGAACGCATCACCTACCTCAATTGCAACACCTGGACAGATCCCACTGGCCCACCGCACAGGATGATTTCTTTGCGCGCTTCCGCCGTGAATGTACTCGACCCATCATCGGCTGAGTTAGCAGCATTTTTGAATGAGACGCCGACTGCTCGCATGTTACTATTTCCATCCGGTTTGATGTCGATGCAAGTGACGACGGCCTGGGCACAAATGTGAAGATACGCCTTACGCGTCTTGACGAGAGACGGCGGAAGGAACGACGTAAAGGTCGACACTCGATGCGACTGAAGGTCCATGTTGACGTCGAACTTGACGATTCCCGTTGAAGCAGCATCGGGGGCATTGACATCAGAGATGTAATGCACACCGTGAACCTCGCATGCCTCGAGTAAGCTGTACATTATGAGAAGACGAACAAAGGCACTAAGCTTCAACCTACGTCTTAGTGCTCCCGTAATACAGCTCGACGGGGCGGTTGATCCATTCGCCTAGCAGTGAACATTGAGTGGCGTTAGGAAGGCAGAGAACACTCGCATACCAGTGGTACCGTGGTAATCGGGAACGCTCTTAGCTATGTAGTGCTCTGATTTCTTGAAGTATGGCTGCAGTTCACGGTAACTCCAGCCCTTACGGCCGTTTGCGCTCCATCGATCGTACTCCAGTGCGGACCCGCGTGTATAGATCATACCGTTAACGGATGAGCCACCGCCCAAACATTCGCCGGTAACAATAGGAAGACGGCGTTCATCGATAATTCCCTTCACAGGCAATGAAGACCATTTCGTCGCAGGCGAGTCTTTATCGGTGAAATTCATGGACATGAGCGGGACACGGGCAGTCCAGTTGGTGCGTGCACGGCCGCGCTCGAGGACTAGGACCTTCATTGAAGGATCCTGGCTAAGCCGATTGGCCAAGACACATCCGGCGGTGCCACCTATTCATGATTTGTTAGCCTTGTTCGACAACGACGCGGCACCCACCTCCTACTATGATGTAGTCGTACTCTTGCTTGTGCACAGCTTGCGGAGCGACAACTGGAAAGGAAGACGCCATGGTTGTCAGTGGAATAGACCAGGCCAAACTGTGCGATGGACGTGAGAAGAGAATATAACGCGGCTGAAAGAGTTGCATATGACATATGCTGCACAATGCCATAGTCCGCGATGTGCGGTATTCTCACGCTAAATGGAGAACACGTAAGTACGGGAATGCCTCGGCTGGGTACATATGTAGAAGGTCGACAATCTGGATGAAGTTTGCCTGATGAGCCAAGCTCGGCGACAGCCCATCAGTCGCTGCGACAATAGAGTGCTGTGGTGCTAGAGCCGCCGCTTTAACTTCGATTGAAATAAGTATGTTTGCATCGTCCGAGGAACGGGAACGCCGCGATATTCTTGAGGACTTGAGGACGGTCGATTGACATGATTCAATGTCTCCTGACAGCTCTGATGGATGCTGTCCAGATGTACAGAAGATCGTAAGCCTGGTTTTCGAGTGCATTGCACAATTCCCAAGTACCCGAAGAGCCCGAATTATTTGTTTGGACTTTGGGAGTTTTTTTCAACCTGATTGATTCCTGCGAAACCTACTTGCCACATTACGTATGTAGTGTCGAATGACCGTCCCTTATGTACCTGACCGCTCGTCCCACTGTTGAACCTTCGATGTTCAATATTGTCAATGGCCACCTCTCGCTTCGCCAAGATTATAAGCCGCGACGTGACTGCTCAAATATCTGATTTCGTGAGTGGTTGACCCCGTTTTAAAATTTCTTGAATCGGTTGAAATCAGTTCATAGTTAAAAAACTTGATTGACCTTCAATCACGCATATGCGCATGTTCGACCGGTGTTCTGGTGCTGGTATGTACTAATGCAAATGCTATCAATCATTTCACTCCGAATAACACTTATTTGCAGACGACCCAATGAACGGTCTCAAGATAAGATTGAAGATGATTCCTCAGGACATTCATTACAGCCGGAGCAAGGATGAGCATAAGTATAAAAGGGAGACTCCTTCTTGACACTTGCATGCAAGACACGAAATATGTCGGTATCGATCGCACTCACTGTCCTGATTGCTAGTTTGCTTTATGTCTCGCTCTCCGCCTGGTCGAAGAAGCGCCGCTTGCCGCCTCTGCACCCACCGATCGTTGATATCCCCGTACGTCGGCCTGTTCCAGATGGTAACTTCGAGACACCTCATAGTGATCATCTTGCACGCAGGACGAAGCTTTGTATCGCGACCCGCGGTCGACTTATGAGAACGCGCTGAAGGAAAATGGACCGATCATAGCTGCCTATCGCAAGAATCGCGTACGCTGATCAACTCTATCTACCCTTATCCCCATGCGCATAGTCTCAATCGCGGTTGCAGCTTGAAATCATCGTCAGCCACGCTTTTGCCGCAGAAGTCCTTACCAATGACGACAGGTTCAGCTTTGAAGAAGGGACTCTCGCGGTGCGTATTCATGGGACGCAGCGCCGATGACTGTCACGGATTGTGAGGCAACACAGATTTTGAATCTCGAGCCGTTGTTGTATTTCCACCGCAGCTTCCTGCGCGATCTCGAGCAGCTTGTCAACGAGAATATCACGGCGGTCCTAGAACGTGTCGTTGGTGAAGGTAAGAATTGTTTCATTCATTTCAGTGATGGCCGTTTTTAGCCTCGTTGGTACGGCAGTCGGCTGACTTTGGTATACAGTATCCCCTATCCTGGAGTCAAACATCCGTGAACTCACTGACCTCACCAACTCTGCCGATGGACTGACTGTAGTCGACTTCCCAAGCGCGATACATCGTACCATGACGAAGGTGATGCTGACAATCATCTTTGGCAAGGTGAGCTTGTTTTCCTGCCGACGTCGCATGTCTCGTTAATCGTTGTGTGGTAGAACTATACAAGCCCCACAGACGTCGGGTCGACGGAAAAGTTGGTCGAGGCAATTGCTGTGCTTTCTGGGATATATCAGAATACGGACTACTGGTCACGTACATTTGCGACAACATGGAGGATTGTCACGTGGTGCGTTCCCAGATAAAATTCCGATGGTTCTCATCGTTCATGATGTTCATACACCGCCAGGATTCGCATAGTGTTTTTTGAACTGCCATGGAATTTTACTTCCATAGGTTGGCGATACTGGAAGGATGTCCGTGCATTTTCGTCTGAGGGATCAAATTCACAAATGACTGAGGTACATTGCCGTGTCTATATTGCTATTCAAAGCGATTGCTCACTCCCAATCTCACTCCCAATGCTAGGATTCCTTGATGCATTGCATGGCAAAGAATTATGCAAAGAAGACCGATGGGCGGGTGTCGGTGGCTGACACTATCTGGATGATGGTTCTGTCTCTTGGGTTTGTGCTTTTACTGACACTATATGCGCTAGTTCTGACGTCCCCTAGTCTCGTCTTCGCGTCAGTTCATCAGACGTTAGCATCAGATATTTCTTCTGAAGTCAGGTTCTGATACTGGCTGCAACTTCTAGGTCGATCATTTCAATATGGGTGCTTTACCAGCTCGCGCGGCGACCGGAGTGCATCAGTGCGATTCGGACAGAGCTCAAGAATATTGTCGAAGAGGACCCGGTGGACGGGAAACTCAATATCACCTACTCATCGCTAAAGAACGCCGACTATCTCGACTCGTTTATTCGCGAAGTACTACGCACCAAGGGGGACACGCTCGCCGTCATCCGCCGTACGACGTGCGACGTCCCGCTCGGAGGATACATCTTACCCAAAGGTAAAATGGTGTCGTTCGTATGTGAAATGGCTTTACGATACCTCCCTATAGGCAGCCTTGTCATCCCACTTGCGACATTATCTCACTTCAACACCAACGAACACGGGGACGATGCAAATGAATTCATCGGCGGGCGCTGGGTTGGCAGCGGTAAGCTCGCGGTCACGGTTGGTCCGAATTATTGGCCATTCGGCTTAGGCCACTTCGTGTGTCCTGGAAGGACCCTGGCTGTTGCGGGTGAGTAATTTTTTTTTCCTTCCCTAGTACCGAATCCACATCTCATGAAAATACTGTCCTTGACGAATTTTATTGATCGTGGACTGTCGAACGTGATTGACGGTCCCCAGAGATCAAACTTATACTGCTTAATCTGCTCGCGCACTCTACACCATCCTTGGAGAATGACAAGTTCGAAGTAACGGATCCTTTGAACATCACGTCGGTCCCTCCTGTCGGCCAGCTTTACTTGTCTAGCAGTGCGCCTGTTTTCTAATTTTAACCTGAAGATCTGCTCGCACTTTTCGTGCGTATGTGCTATTTTTGTCCTTGTTTGTATTCTTGGTTGTTTTGTTTCTAAATTTGGATAAAATGTGTCCTGATATGTATACCAATTAGATATCATGTTCAGTTCGTGATACGAAACTTACCGCCTCGCTGATTTTGATGCTCATGGAATGATCCGGATATGTAACCATGTTCGGTCGTAATTAGTCTTCTTAACTGCGTCTTGTCCCGCCTTGTCGCACGCATTTCTGCCATGTTTCTCACGCTCGTGAGAGATTCCCGTATGTATCGCATGGAACCAGTCTCGTTTGCCAGATCAGGGCAACG
This sequence comes from Fistulina hepatica ATCC 64428, assembly GCA_000934395.1. Classification (NCBI taxonomy): domain Eukaryota; kingdom Fungi; phylum Basidiomycota; class Agaricomycetes; order Agaricales; family Fistulinaceae; genus Fistulina; species Fistulina hepatica. Next base: position 263,195 of record KN881581.1, on the reverse strand, counting down.
GCAAATAGCGCGCTTGTCGATTGTTTGCTGATCTCCTAGAACTTAAAGGATACTTGTTTAGACAAGAGGAGCCGTCGATTCAGATCGAAGATATGTTCCCACGACCCCCCATATTTGGGAGGTAGCGCAGCTCCGCAGCCAGTGCCTCGTTCACGCCGGTTTGTCCCATGTTCATTCGGTCACGCTCCAATACCCGGTCACCGTGCTCATCTCGTCGCGTCCCCATCGTGTTATCGTCTAACTCTCCGGTCAACTGGTATCTCGTACTCAGCACAAGGCCTCAGCGTCCCCGGAGCGCTCGTAAAACATCATGGCAGCTTGCAGCTTGACCTACCACACGGGACTTGCTCGCAAACGACAAATTATACAGTCTTGTTTATAATTTTCCGACACAAACTAATATACATACACATATTATACACCTCTGACCCCTCTCGAGCATGCCGATTCCCGCTCAGACACTTTTTCTCGCGTTTGGCTTGCATATTGGTGGCAGGCGCAGTTCATACGTGGTTCGAAAGTTCGGTGATGAACACAGCTGGTTCGTGATGTAATGGCTTCTTGATGGAAACCATGTGGCATTTGATCTATCCTCGATTACGATCGACGGCTCCTCTTGTGTTTAGACGCTCTGATTTTCCATATGCATATGATCGATGGTCGATGGTCAGTGGCCCAGGAATCGCGGTGTGATGAGTATAACGTGCTCCGCTGAACCTCTGCGTCAATTACTAATAGATTCAGTTCCCCTTGTCGACCTTTTGTTGTTGCTGTTATCGAGGCCAACTTCTGAAAGTCAGACATGACACTTGGTTTAGTGGCTCTATCTCTGTTATCGTTGTGCGCCACAATCTGCTTCATCTTCTGGGTTGCATTGCCGTTTGTCGCACGCTTCCGGCATTCAAATCGCCACCCACCAATTGTGCAGATCCCCGTATGTTTCTCCGTACACTTAGAGAGTCGCATATGCCCTAACACCGAATCGACAGGTAGAGGAGCAGTTTCATCACACCCGCATTGCGTATGAGCGTGCGCTCAAAGAACACGGACCTATTATTGGTGTATACCGCAAGAATAGGGTGAGCTTTATTCAAACTCGCTCGGCCAAAACGACATCCATATTGACGAACTGTAACACATCTTTCATTCTTCAACTTGTTGAAGCTTGAGATCATAGTTGCGAAAGAGTACTTTCATGATGTGCTCACGCGGGAGGATCTGTTCAGCTTCGAGGAAGGGACTCTTGCGGTGCGTTCTGTTTCTTCTTCCGATACTACGACGCAACGATTCCAGATGTTTTCCGCCACCGTCCGGCGGTATGTCCGTCACTTCGTAGTACTGATGTTCTCGCTCAGATGCTCAATTTTCATCCACTCTTGTATCTCAATCGCCGACTCTTTCAGGATCTAGACCGTCTGGTGAGGGAGTCCATTTCACCAAACTTGGAGCGTATTTTGGAAGATGGTGGGTTCATGCCTATTGTCCATCGTCTTCGCTTATCATTTGTCCGACCATGCATCCTACATATTGTGAACACCACTTTTTTGCTGTTTATTTAATGCACGAATCGCTTGTGCGGTAGTTACTCCTATACTCGAGGCCGGTGTGGGTAAGATGCTCGGGGACTCTTTGTCAGGTGGAAGGCCCGTTCCTGTCGAATTCACCCAGGCAGTTCGCAGTATGATGGCGGAAGTGATGCTCAGAGTTGTGTTTGGTGAGGTGCGTATGTGTTCTTTGTTACTTTCGTATTTTTGTTTGGTTTGTCCCATCCTTCCGTACGATGCAGAGCTAACGCTGCACGACAGCCTTACACAACATCTGCAGATCTCGCGAATATAGACCGCGTCGTCGAGGCGCTGGCGACGTTGTCCGGTCTCTATCAGAACCAAAACTATTGGACACGCACGTTCGCCACTACTGCGAGAGTTCTGACATGGTAAGCGTTACGTTGGTTTAATTCTAGAAGCTATCAGGTTATGATTAGTTGATCATTTCTAATGGCCATCTTTCGCTTCAGGGTTCGTGTCGTCCTTTTCGACCTCCCTCTGTATTTCGGTCCTATCGCGTGGCGATTATGGAAGGACGTACGCTCATTTTCACTTGAAGGAGAGAATAGGCATATGAAGCAGGTGCGTGGTTTTTCCTTTGAGCATATTGGTAAAATTCCTCACCTCTGCGGATGACGCCCGAACCTTTTGTTTAATACCAATTCGATTTATAGGGCACGCTTGTGCACTTCATGTCAGTCAAGTACGCAAAGATGCGTCCCAACGGACGCGTGCCTTACGATGACGCGGTCTGGATGATGGTTCTTTCCTTGGCGTAAGTTTTCCTAGGCTCCCGCGTCTAAATGTGGTCATTTTCACATTTTTCGTGATTTAAGCTCGACGAATTCGTCCTTTTATCTTACTGCACATATTCACCCTGCTACAAATGTCCGCTTTTTTATCTGATAAACATCTTTTTTTTTTTGCCACAGCCTTGTCTTCGCCTCTGTACATCTCACATCAACGATTGCGACGTGGGTGCTCTTTCAATTGGCGAAGCGTCCAGATTGCATCAATATTATTCGAGAAGAGATGCGCGGTTTCGTCGAGGTGGATAATACAAACACGATTTCGGTCAAGTCATCCGCAAATTTTGGTACCTCTGCCCTCTTGAATAGGCACAAGTCGCCAGGGAAATGTATCACTGTCAGTACAGGACCGGTGACGCAGATTAGAGAAGAAACATTGAATCAACGGAGGAAATGTGCACTAGCCCGTATCCAGATACCCTACACTAGCCTCAACAGCGCTGTATACCTTGATGCGTTTGTACGCGAGGCGCTCCGCACCAAAGGTGATACGCTGGCGGTTATCCGTCGTACAACGCGTGATGTTCCGCTGGGCGGGTACGTCATTCCGCGCGGTAAGCTGATGTTGTTTGTATGTTGTGCTGCTCAGTTTGCTGATGGAGTATTGTCTCTTCGCATTCGCCCTCGACGTCCTTCGCTACACATAACATTGCGGTACTGGTATTACTGTCTCCATTTTTTTTCATGACACTCATTTTTCGATTTCGACTTTTGCCGTCTCGTGATACACCATGCCTTTCTCACAGGAACGTTTGTCTATCCGCTCGCCACACTCGCCCACTTCAGTCGAGAGGAGCACGGAGAGGATGCAGAAGAATTCAAACCCGAACGCTGGGCAGAGTTCGTTGACGCTTACAAGGACGAATCGAATAAGGACAGACCTAGTGTGAATCACCCCGCCCTCGGGCAGCGTGGACACTGGGTCTGCGGTGGTAAGCGAGCCATAACTGGGGGAACGGGCTACTGGCCATTCGGTCTCGGCCGGTTTGCTTGCCCAGGAAGAGCGTTTGCTGTTGCTGGTGAGCATGCACTCGTCTGCTTTTTTTTTTCCATTGTCCGCATCGCATCCCCCCGTCCTCACTGACCGATTATCCGCCCCGCAGAAATAAAGCTTATTCTCCTGCATCTTCTTGCGCGTGCGACACCGACACTAGAGGACAACTCTTTCGAGGTCATCGACCCGCAGAATATCACCGCTGTCCCGCCAGTGGGCAGGCTGTACCTGACGCCGTGGACGGATTGACTAGCGGCAGTTGTAATACCATATTTTCGTTAATTTCTCTTTTTCAACAGTCTAGATCATATTTTCTCTGCATCTTGACATGCTTGACAGTTTCAACGGGTGAATGATGAAAAACGAATATGGGGCTCGAGCCCGTATGGATGAATATTGTGAAGCTGATATGCACGCCAGAGGTCACGTATATATGTGTGTGTAAAGCGCATCTAGAGCACATGGTTTTCATTATATTCGAAGGTTAAATACAGCAAAGTTGCTAAGTACGGGTGGATCGGAAACCTTCATGCAGCTGCAGGTTGGTCCGTGTGTCTGGCAGAACGCAGCTTCATAGCAAATAACTCGCATTAGTCGCACATAGATAATCCTTGAAGGGTCGTGAGCTCAGGGAAAGGGCGGAAAGCGCAGTCACGAAATGAAAAGACAAAGACGTATTCGCTGTCTGAGGGCAAGTGCACGACGGCAATGGTCTGTGCCATGGCTTGCACCGAACGGCCAAGTAGCAACACCACAATTTCATCCGGAAGCCATCCTTCCTGCACCTCCAAAGGGCTCGAACCAGCTGAGAGCAGCGAACCAAGGACCGGGGGCAGAAAATAACGTCGCAAAAATTTTCCTTTGTATATCTACTTGACAACGCCGAGACCGAACGAGGAACTCTCTCAAAAGCGCGAGCCGACGCAAAAGTCCTTGAAGAGGAGGCGAGCTCCAACTATCCTGGAAAGCTAGTAAAGTCGAAGTTGAAAGCAGAAGTCAAAGTTTACCGTGGCCAACGTTGCTCCAGTCAAATGATGAACACGTCCCCATACGTTGTCTACCAACGATGCACAACGAACTGAACGACAGGGTGCGGATGCAGGACTGCCCAGGGTTCGCAACGTGTGCATTTCGGTGCCAGAATTCACACAGGACGACAGATTCCCAGCTGGGCGGACCCAGGAGGTTACCACAAGTGAAAACACTTTACAAACGCGGGTCGGGTGGTCCATCATCTACGATCGGCGACAGCAAAATAACATTTGCAGACGGTTCGGAAACACAACTACTAAGTACACCAAAGCGAATATCCAGGCCTGGATAAGAAGCGCATCCCACAGCTCGCGTCGCTCCACCGTTCAGCGGTGAAAGATCATATGAAAAGAGTTCCTGGAGCAAAGAGCGCAAACATGACCTACATTTCACGACCAGTTCCACTCTGCAGGGGAATTAGGCTGGGCTGACGAACTCGCTCACACAGATATCTGGCCATGAAGGCGGCACGATCTCACACGAGCCGCTGCACACCACGATACAGTTTCAGGACAAGAAGGGAGACCTCATCCCGGACAGCTGAGGGTACCTGAGCCACCACGTTTACTTAATGGAGGAGGACGTGAAAAGCATGAGCCCGGCGCTCAGGAACGCAGTTTGCAGTCAGGACATTGCCTGGGACAAATCTGCCAAAGGCTTTGGACGACAAGCATGCAGGGGAAGAAAGGATAAATGGAAGATACGGCAGGAGAATTGAGAAGACGCAGTCGAGGCTGGACCAGAACTTAGTCGCTCAGTGGAGATAGAAGAGCGGGAACCGCGAAATTGACACAAGAACAGATAGAACGTGTTTGAGGGAGCGCGCAGAAAGGCATATATCATGGAGGAAGAGCACCTGGAGAGCCTGGAAAAGGGGAAAACTCGCATTTGTGGGAGCAGTGGCAGGGACTATGAATCGATAGATATTCGGACAAGACGATAGAACATAACATAAGCATAAGTAAGTGGTGCCCTTCCCTAGCGTCCGAAATACCAGAGTTACTGAGGAAGGAAAACAGTGGGCCGTCGTTTTCATGTTGAAATGTGCCGGACATACATCCGAAAAAAGGAATTCCGTTATCCGGCATGTCGGCAGGGGCAATTGGAACTAAAGGTGTGAGTCATTGGTTTCCATTTCCGAATAATCGTTCGCGGCCGTTTGGTCTCGTCATTTCTCGCCGATGCTGAGTCTGAGACCGTCATCATGGGATCGCACAGCCTGCGCACAAGGGAACAGCGTGTCCATAGTTTCCTTCAGTCTTCATCGACCTTTCTTTTGCCATGGACAATTCCTACGAATCGGACGTAAAGATTAATGTTGAAGTCGGCGGCCTTCCGGCGCCCTCCGTGCAGGACGTTCAGGCCTTTCGAGCACGCAAAAGATCGCACCGGTTCGCCCGTCTTGCCCTCATCCTTTTCTTCACCTTCATCTGCTTCACACACTTCGTCCGCATCCGCTCTCACATCAGCCATTCGTGCCACAAGGTCATCTCCAAGGTCAGTTCCTCATGAATCGTCCGCCCACCTGTTGGCTCACGATCCCAGCTATCGGGCCCCTGGAATGCGCCGGCGACCATTCCCATCCCCCCTTCCATTGAGCTCGTCGACTGTCCCGAATGGTCGACTTCACCTGACGACAAGGATGACGACCTTCTGCACAGTGTTCTTTCCCTTGACCTTCCCCTCGACTCCGACGAACTTTTCTTCTTGACTACCGGTGCCTTATCCCACGGCACTGTTGTCTTTTATCAGGACACCGAGCAGTCCGACTCCAATGTCGCCACTGTTACCGTCGACTGGAAATACCGCTTTGCTGGTCTGCCCAGCCATGTCAAGGTGTGCTCTGTCGAGCGCAAAGACGTCAGTGCTAGTACTGCCGGACTAGGAATCTTCGTGCGTTATCTGTCCTCCTGATGCAAGAATCCATCTCATCTCTTCCTGCAGAGTAGTCGTCTGGTGCATCAAGCTCGCCATCACGGCTTCGTGGTGCGCGTTGGACTTCCTAAGACGACGGATCCCTTGGTGCTCAACAAGTTCACAACCGACATGCCGCTCTTTGTACACTATGTTGCCGACTTGTCTGATGTCGTATTTCCGGAGCTGACCCTGCACACCGTGAACTCGCCGATCTTCGTCAAGGTATGCATCACACCTCGTCGAGTGTCGAGAGCTGACAACATCCTCTTAGGCTATCACCGCTTCCGAAGCTCACATCGAGACGACAAACGCAGCTATTCGCGGCACATTCAACAGCACTTCGTCCCTTGAACTCGTCACTGTTAATGCACCCATTAATGTTTCCGTCGGCCTCCGTGATCTTGGCGACAACGAAGATCCGGTTACGGTCAAACTGTCGACGGTGAACGCGTGCGCATTTGCTTATGTTCACCGATGAATTAGCTTAAATGGGCCTTCATAGCAAAATTGTTGCGGACGTCAGTCTTGAAGCTGGTAAACCTGCCGATCTTTCTCTCCTCGATTCCTCGGCGTCGTCACATTTCAAGATCGACGCACATACTGCGAACGCCCCCGTCGATATTGTCGTCCCCGTCGCTCCCGAAGACGCCGAAATCAGCCTTATCGCGCACACCATGTTTGGTGCCGCGCACGCTGCGCTCCCGGATACGTTCGAGGGTGCGCTTTCCGTGAAGACCTTCTTTTCCCCCGCGACGGTGCATTTCAACGACAGTCTGAGCGACGACGATCCCAGCGTCGCGTCATTTGTCGATGACGGCGCAGAGTACGCCGATGGGGATTACGACGCCGATGACGACGACGATGGGGAAGCCGCTTCTTCTTTCGTTGGGAGCGATTATGGCTGGATCGTCGTCAACGGCAAACGCACCCTCGAGCTTCGTCGTGTTTCGCCGTCGGCTGTTGAGGGTGCTATAGGTGCGTCGGAGGAAGGTAAGGCGCGTGGGTACGTTGAGCTCGAGACGTCGTTTGCGCCGGCGGTGCTGGATCTTTAAGATTCAAAGCCGTTGAGCATGATGTGGGACTCTCCTGCTTGTCAAGTAAGCAGTCATGTAAAGTTGCTTTTATATCTCGCTTGGAGTACAATGTCTTTGTGTTTGTTTTGAACGTGACTCGATTGCTATGCCTTTTTTTTGTTCTTTCCTAACCAGTACATATAATCGTCTCTATCACGCATGTAACTTGACGGCTTTAACGTTTCCCGATGCGTACAGCGCTCAATGTTTTGTGGCTCACGATCCATCACTGACCACCGCACTGCGCGTTCGACAAGGGTTCAATATATGGTCTCTTGAAAAAAGTGTCGCAGTTGCACGTGAAATAATTATATCAGTGAACAAGATATCGATATGTTATCTACTTGAATACTAGCGGACTACTACTGGTACCCCATCTTTTCCTGGATCCTCGCGTTCATTTTCTTCTTCTCCCGGATTGCCATCTTTTTGGGTGCTGAGTGAGTTATGTGTGCCCATGAGCATTATTAGCGCTAGTCACTAGACGCGTCCGTTCTGCTGATTTCATCTGCTTGATTGCGTTCCGTAAATTATCTGCTATGCAGCATGCGTCTGCTGTTTTCCGTAGGCCCTATCGTGTATGTACAGCGCCATCGATGTTCATCCGGCAGTATTTGGCGCTGGACATGTTCAGCAAGACAACCACGCGTTGTCGGCGGATGCTTTCCGATGGGCTGCTTCCATCTGCTTTATTTTTTCCTCTTTTCCACTGGCCTCCTCCCACTGCGACGGCGTAATGAAGGGACTCCACCACTACAAAACGAGTTTCAGAAAACGGCGTATTGTCTCTACATTTACATGCGCGGCGAATTGACTTACACAGGATTGTCCGAAGAAATCCTACCTGATATTGGAGGGACGTTCATAGCTACAGACGACACGGTGGTATTCCATACGGCCTGATTCACCTAAAAAGGGGTTCCAGGACGCGCTGAAACAGATATATAAGTTCATGTGCAGTGATAAAGCGGCAAAGAACGAGCTTCATACCTCGCATCAACTTGAACAGCTATGGCTCCGCATGATACCACAAACACGAATAAGGGAATCGATGCGATATGAATGGCGACCAGGGCCAGTGAAGGTGAAGCACGATAATTTTTATACCTCTTTTTGCGATCATGAGATGCGATAGCTTCAGTTATATACTTTTGAAGCAAGTCGCATTGCGGGAAGTGCGGAAGCACCTCTACTATCAGTTAGTAAAAGATGCTATGAAGGGATCCATATGCCATAGCAGAGAAAAGCCCTTTTGAGTTGACCAGTCGTTGGGCGACTTGTAGACGCCACTTGTGTCCGTATATAGCTACAACCCAAATCGGGCTCGATCGATGAGTCACCATTCCGCTCATTTTCCTCTCGCACGTCTTTTACCACCTCAGCCTATTCTATTGCAGTGCTGAGGTGTGAGTTCTTATTCCAGACCTATCTACATATTACTGACTACCTGTAGTTTACATCACTGTCCTTACAGGTAGATCTACAGCCTATTCTATTGCAGTGCTGAGGTTTTACATCACTGTCCTTACAGACCTCGTGACGGGTATACACCCTCTACACGACTGGCAGCCGAGATAAATATTCAATATTCAATTGAGACCGATGAGTATGTATATTGGGTCTGAATTTTCTGAGACTGTTGTGCGGAATTCATCGAAACTAAGTATACCTGCCTGCTCGTGTACCGTACAGGTTCCTGTTCAGGCCATTAGCAACGGCGCACTGACCTGAAATTGTAGAGCTGAGATGACAAGTAAGTAAGCATCGAGAAGACGGTGCTGTTCTTTGATAGCAAGATGGCCGCATTCACCTCGCAACGCTCCCCTGTGCGAGTCGACGAAGATTTCAAAAGCGTGGTGTTTGTTACAATGTAACCTTCGAATTGAACGAGTCCACGCTCACCCTATTGTTGCGCGGTTTCGATGCCGAATGTGGCAATTGCTCGTCAATGAGTCAACATATTGTTCCCGATATGGGTGCCACGTTGATGCGCATTCCAAAATCCGCAGCCACCACAACTGGGACTCGTTTCAATGGCATGCGACACTTGCATAAGGAATTTTCAAGTAGGCAGCTTTCAATGAGAATCTGTCTCTCGGATTTCCAGTAGATGAATCAAGTAGTGGGTACCTGCATTCTAATCTCTCTGTGTCAGGCATACTTATTCTGAGAGACTGCAAGTCTGCTTTCAGTCAGTCGAATCATCAAGTTGTTCTTACTTGTCAACAATGGGACAGAACTTGTGGGTGCGCAGTCATACTTCCGTCGTTCGAACATCGCGACACGTGCAGCACCGCGCGCAGTCAGAATTTCTGCTGCAGACTCGGATTCGAGACCTGCATGTGTGGCAATCGATAACCTCGGTGTATCCATGCAATGCCGCGGCACTGGGCTAGTATGGATTCCAAAGCTGCCGGTCGAAGGGGTACTCTGGTCTGGCACCTGCTGAATTGAAGTTGCAAGAACGCTGTCTCCAATATGTTCCGGTCTGTGACTATCGTCACTACCGCGGTCAAAGCGGCACTCGGGCGTTATTATCTTGCCACTTCGGTTTCTCAATGCCAGCGACGGGAGGTTCGATGCCCAGTGGTCTGCAAATGTCTTCAGTGTTTTCCGCTACCACAGACCATCGGTTCTTCTTCACGCCATAATTCTACTCATGATTATCTTCCCGGCCTCGGGAGCTCCAATACAACCTGTCCAGTCACCGACGGGGCCGTTTTTATACTCGCTCAGTGAAATCCTTGAACCAGCGAGTCCAGATGATACCACGGCCGTTATCGTGTTCTAGGTGCGTGCCGTTAGCTGCGGATGCTTGGCAACATCTGCGTTTACTTCTTCTGAGACGAAGTAGTGTCTTCCCGTTTTATCTTTGTTTTTCGTTGGGAGGTGTCATGCGGGGACCTATGTATAAAAGCCTTGCTAAGTTCTCTTGTCTATCTCTCGTGCGTTGCCATGTCGCCTTTCTTGTCTACAAGGCTACTCCTTTCGCTCGTTGTCTGTGTGGCGCACGTGCGCGCTGCCGGGTTTGGAGCTGCTCTTCAGTTTGGTGTACGGCAAGCATCTAGCGCTGTCTATTCATCAAGCACGGTGTCCCCGACTGCCACATCCCTCTCTTCCGACGAGTCGTATAACGAGACGGCTCTATTGTCCTCGGGATTCAGTGAGTTCGTGAAATTCTTACTGAGGACAAGTATTCATTGACACCTGGTCTAGTTGATCTTGGGAAATGGCAAGACGCGTACGACAAGGCGTTTGCCTTCGTTGCAGGGCTCACCAACGCCGAAAAACTGGAAGTCATCACAGGCTCAGATCTCACATCAAAGAACTTTACGGCTGTCGCCTATCTGGATAGTACCATCTCGCCCGAAGATTACTTCTACGTCTCGACTTTCTCTTCGTCCGGCGCTATCGCGATGTCCTGGGATAAAGACCTCGCCTACCGCCAGTTCATGGCTGTCGGCGAGGAGCATTGGACGACAGGTTATCCTGGCATCAATGGACCGGTGTCCAATCCTATGGGAAGAGTTCCATGGGGGGGTGAGTATAATGGTCCATCAATGATATTGCTCGTTCATCAGGAGCTTCAGGTCGCTACGCCGAAACTTTTGGTCCTGACGCGTATCTGAACGGTATTTTCTTTGGTACTGCCAATGAGGCCCTCGTCGCGACCGGCTGTGTTGTAGACGGGAAGGTTTGTCTGTTCCTTTATGCGTGGTAGTGCGTAGTCTCACCAACCATTTTCAGCATTTCCTTCTTTATGAGCAAGAAACGAATCGTCTGGGTGGCGGCGGCGACTTTTGGGACGGAGCTGCCGTCGATGTGGCATACTCTTCTGATGTCGACGACAAGGCATTGCACGAGACTTATCTTTGGCCCTTCTATGACGGTGTTAAAAGCGGGATGGGCGCTGTTATGTGAGAATATTCAAAAACGATTTTGCTGTGGACTGACGTGCTCTTTAGGTGTGCTATGAACCGGGTGAACGAGTCATACGCGTGCGAGAACTCGAAGCTCCTCATGAAGTTCTTAAAGAGCGAACTTGGATTCCCGGGGATGGTTCTTGCAGACGTGTCCGGCCAGAAAACGGTAAGCCTTTGTTTGGATTACTGGTGTTTATCTAATCGAGACCATTCTTCTCTAGGTGTTTGGTTCTGCAAATGGTGGACTCGACCTAGGTTCGTCGGACTTCTGGGCGAACGAAACAATTCAGGAGGGCCTGGACAATGGCACTCTCAGCCAAGCGCGTTTCGATGATATGGCCATCCGCAATCTAATGCCATACTACTTTGCGAATCTTAACACGAAATCGGTGCCTGCAGAGCAGTCGAGTCAGACTTACCGCAATGTCCGCGGAAACCATAGTGCACTGATTCGGGAGGCTGGTGGGAAGTCCATCGTATTATTGAAGAACGAAGGCGTGCTTCCGCTCAACAAGTCGTATTCCGTGTCCATTTTCGGTTCCCATGCTCGTGCGGTGATGGCCGGCCCCAACTTCGCCTTTACCGTTGAAGGCGAGCCGGACACCTTTGACGGCCATCTGACGACCCCCGGTGGGTCCGCAGCGGGCTCCCTCGCTTATACCGTCACACCATGGTATGCGCTGACCTCGCGCGCCATCGAAGACGGCACAATGATGTTCTGGGTCATGAACGACACCTACACATCGACGGGCAGTTCGGAGGAGGCCCTTGGTTTCGGTTCCGGAACGGGCGTTGACCCAAGTATCTCGGCATACGCGAGCATGACGGACGTCTGCTTGGTGTTCATGAACGCGTTCGGTGGGGAGGGCACTGACCGCAGTGAACTCCGCAATACTGGTCAGGATGATCTTGCGCTGATGGTGGCGAGTGAATGCAACAACACGATGGTACGCGTTCTGTGATCCTGTTTCATCCTTAACTCTGACTTTCTCTACAGGTCGTATTGAACGTCGTGGGCCCTCGCATTCTCGACGCCTGGATTGAGCACGAGAATATCACGGCCGTTCTCTACGCAAGCATGCTGGGCGAGCAGTCTGGGAATTCGATCGTCGACGTGCTGTACGGCGATGTGAACCCCTCTGCGAAGCTGACTTACACTATCGCACGCAACGAATCTGACTATTCGCCCTTCAAGATCTGCGAGGAGGAAGTGTGTGACTATACGGAAGGAAACTATATCGACTATAAGTACTTCGACAGCCACAACATCACGCCGCGCTTCGAGTTCGGCTTCGGAATGTCGTATACGACGTTTGCGTACGGCGACTCGATTGATGTGCAGGAGACGGCGAACCTCAGTGCTGGTATTGTCGGTGGTGCTTACTCGGTTGGTGGCCGTGCAGAGCTGTGGGAGACGGTCGCGACGGCGACCATCACGATTATGAACAACGGTACGGTCGCTGGTGCAGAGGTCGCACAGTTGTATGTCGCATATCCCGGCGAGGCTGACGAGCCGCTGCGCCAGCTGCGTGCGTTTGACAAAATCGGGCTTGACGCGGGTGCTCAAGGCACAGCGACGTTCACATTGCGCAAGCGCGACCTGAGCTACTGGAATGTGGCCGTGCAGGAATGGGAGGTTGCGGCTGGTGATTATATTTTGTATGTGGGCGCAAGTTCCCGCGACTTCAGGGCCCAGACAACGCTCACTGTAGCGTAACGCCATAGGCGGAGTTGATCTCAATATTTTTATATGACTAGACAAATCTCCCCTGGCTATATACCCTGGAGGCTGGCGATCTGCACAGTGCATCATCGGATTCTCGGAAACTGTTACAATGTGCGTTACACTGTTACACATAGACATAAACTAAGAAATATTGCCTCGTACCTTGTTTTTCAAATGAGAAGTGAAAACACATCGTGTATGAGAAGAGTTCTAGCTGCATTGTATCTGTGGTTGTCCTTCCGTGTGATTGACCGTGGCCGGTACCTGCTTCGAGTAAGGATCCCTTGCTAAACTCGTGGCTCTGATAGTAACAAACGGCGATCAATATTGATGGCGTCGTAGCGCCCAGTTGACCACGAACATCTATTTAGCTTTTCCTGCACAGTGCACTCCTTCTCCAAAGTCCAACTCCACGCTCGTTCACCCCACTTTCGTAAGTTTCTTCAACATGTCCTAGCCTCTCCGACTAATTCTGTTCTCTCTCTATTTTATTATACCACATCTCCAAAAATTGCCGCCGGACTGCTGAAAACGCGCGACCCTCACCGCCTATGTCAAACACGTTGGCGCGTCTCCAGTACCTTAGATTGGTAGCTTATCTTGCCTGATCGTCTCTCAAGGCACAGTACGCTCCAAATCATCGCATACTTTTCCATCATGCCTCAGATCGGTGATGCTACCAAGATCTGGGAGGCTAACACGCGCTGGTCCGCGAACACCAATTGTGCCGTCTGGAATGGCAAAAATGTAGATGTTTGGGTGTGCCTTCGGGACCGTAAGCGGCGTTCATTCCTTTACCTTTGTGTATAGTGATGATTCGCCAGATATCTCTAACGCGGCTAACGCTCCGCCGAACGCACACTTCTGGCGCTTCCTCGGTTCGCGTTAGAATGCTTGTATCGTAGCATCGTTCGTGATCGTGGCTTTGTGGTGCTATTTCGCAATGAGCTTGACAGCACGAAATTGCCACTTTCGAGTACGCTCAAAGTTCCAAACTGTTGGTGTGCCGCAGCATGATATTGATCACGTGACTGGCGGAGACAACTTGGTTCACTGTTACTCTGTTCCTGTCGCCTGGAGCCGCAGAATATTCGTTTTATTTTGGACTTCCTTTCATACCCAATATTTTCGGGGCGCTTATTATATTCCTATGTCTTTTGTCATATATATATCTCCACCATTCTGGTTATAATCCCCTTATTTCTATTTTTTGAGCTGCGATATAATGGCCCAAATAGCCGTCGTTCACCATCCTGTCCGGTGGTTCTAGTTACCCCTCATATAATTCGCACATATAGATAGATATGCATGTTCTCCGTGGCGTGTATAGTCGTCGGGTTGCTCACTCCTTTCCTGTATTTCATCGTCAATACCCATTATGTACCTCAGCCTGTCGCATACTTTTGTCTTGCGTACTTTGCTATAGGTAATGTCCTTCGTGTGCTGGCCGTGCCACGTGCATATTTTTTTAAATGGTATACCAAAGTTGTGATAAACAGCTTTTACTTTTACTTGCGCCTGGCAAGCGTGATAACATTTTCTCCGAGCCTCAGTTCACTTTCAAGTTCGGTCATAGATGCATTTACGAATAATGGTTCTGGCTGCCAAAATGGCGATTCAATCTTCTGGTGACCCGCGGATATGCCTTGGGATTCAATATTCAATAATGCTGCTGAGCTATGCATCACATCACGCTGGCCTGCCAAAGATTTCCTTCGTTTTCATAACAACCTGTTCTGAGACTCAAGTAAGTTTAACTACAATTTGTTACGTACAGCCTAATATTCTACCACCGTCACAAGAACCCAATAGTCGTCCAGAACGAGATCCACTGAATGACGTTATTCTCGGAGAGCTGTTTCATGTTTCTCATTGTCGGAGAGGCGCTCATCGCATTATCAAGGGCCATCTTTGGCATTCCTAGCGCTTCTTCATCCTTGCCCACCGTTCCGTCCATAGCCTTGAGGGTTCGGAAGAAGTCCACAAGCATGCCCGCTGGTAATGCTGAGCGCTTGGCTTCGTCGATCCCGGAGGATACTGTTCTTTCCAGTCGGTCGAACCACTCGCTATAGGGGACCGTCGATAATCCGAGGTACTTAGCGCACGTCTCAGTAACAAGGTTCCAAGGAATTGGTCGCGGGTGGAAGAGATGCACGAAGGTATGTTCAGAGTTTCGAGCTTCAATGAGGATCTTTGCAGCGTCATCGAGACTAACCCACGAAACGACCTACAAGAAAGGAAGTTGAAATCGAAGTGCACGAAAATATCGTGCCGAATCACTTGCCCCTTGAGTCTTCGGCACACACTTCAGGGAGACGCTGGACTTGACCAAGGCTGGGACCCAGTCCCTCTTATTCCAAGAACCGTTCGGTCCACCGGAGATCTGGCCGAGACGGGCGACAACAGGCCGCAGAGAAGTAGCCTCTTGCGCGGTAGCCAGAATTTGTTCAGCGACCCACTTTGACTCACCATAACCCTGACCGAATGGGACACGCGCGTCAGTTATTGGTGCTTCGGGTATTTCATCCGAGTGTTTCGCGTCTGTGAAGCGATTATTAATTACACAACATATCTCGAAGGCCTGACGAAACGTACTTCTCACAACCGCCACTGAGCTGGTAAAAAGCAAGCGAGGCGGCTCGGGTCGCGGTGATGTAAGTGCGAGGTCAACGAGCCCTCTAACGCCCGCTACGCAGTCCTCAAATGAGAGGATTGACAGCTTCCAGTCCACGTTCCAGGCTACGTATGACGAGAGGGAGGGTGTCACTTGGCCTGTGATATAATGTAGGAGTTGTCCTTACCTATGTGCAATATGTGGGTGATACTCGCGCGTATCTGCGCAAACGTTTAAATAACATTCGCAATCAGAACTTTATAAAGGTGTACACACCTCTTCCTGTAAGTCATTCGCGACATTCAGCCCCTCGCGCGACAACGTTCCGTCTACGTAAACGACTTTGGGAGATTTTGCAAGCTCCGGATTATAGCCTCTAAGCTTCAGGAGTTCCTCTTGCTCTTGCTTCGTCGCCTTACGAGGGCCGGAACTGGGTCGATTGAATGCATAGATTCTGGAGACGCTGGGTGCTTCCACAAGATGTGCCAGGATAGCTGTACCGAGCGAGCCAGTAGACCCTGTCAACAAAACAACATCTCCTTCGACTTCATGTGGTCGGACACCGTTGAGTTTAGCACGAGCCGGCCAGTCGCGAGTATATTGCGACACGAGGTCTTCAAGGTTCTTTTCGCTGGAGCGCT
This sequence comes from Fistulina hepatica ATCC 64428, assembly GCA_000934395.1. Classification (NCBI taxonomy): domain Eukaryota; kingdom Fungi; phylum Basidiomycota; class Agaricomycetes; order Agaricales; family Fistulinaceae; genus Fistulina; species Fistulina hepatica. The sequence goes on along the minus strand of KN881581.1, from coordinate 246,919 downwards.
CCACCGCATCGAGATTAGAGGAAACCGCGTGAATATAATTTGACAAGGAATAGACCGTCGGGTGATCATATACGACTCCGGTGGGAATATCAGAGAAAAGGCCTGCCTCTTTAAGAGCCCCTGATATGTCGTTCCGGATATACGTCGCCTGTAAACTGAACACCATGGTTGAATAGTCAGTCGCATGCCGTCATCGACGTACGCCATGGTGAGGACTTGCCTGTTGCATCCGAACGCAAATAGATCGTCGCTATCGCCAACCTTCGTCATCGTGGCATGATACACTACCGCCCTTATGAAGTCTTTCGTTGCGTCGGGTGTCCACTCAGTAGGTGCCGGGACGTTCGAGCGTTGAGGGGCGTCCTCCAGCGCAAGGTACAACTCGTCGATGTCTTTTTCGTATTCCGCCAAGACAGCTCTGCGTCGAGGATCGCCCTTGGGTGTCAAAGGGAACGGCCTCGCAGGATCCGCCACTAGGATCATCTAACAATAGGTGAGAAAGCGCTGTTTTCCCAAACTCTCTTAAACGCTTACTTCTCGTATGAGTCGAGAATGAGTTGGCGCATAGATATTCATCTTCTCGACTTGCGGCCTATGAACATGAACATGTTACAACGTTGTGCGCCGCGACAGCAACCTGTAAAGTACCATATTTCGTCTTTGAACGCTTCAAGCTTGTCTCGTTCTTTCGGATCGAAAGTATGTTCCTTCGTCGGCATGATAACGATGCCATTCTGGAAGCGTGAACGACCGAACATAACCGAGCTCCCCACCCAAGGGTGCTCCTTGAGAATTCCCTCTACCAAACGTGTCAGTAGACGCAAGATAGTGTTTGTTCCGTACGCACCCAAGGGTCCGGGGTTGGTCTATCGATCTCCGAGGTAAGCAAGACATACTTTCGTTCGTGGGTCATGAACCCACCTTCTCTCCCGTCGACAGCATGATCTGGTCATCAATGCGTCCCACGACCCTCCACACACCGGGCCTTGTTGGATGAGGGACAACAACATCGTTCGTCGCATATGCAGGCCGACCATCGTAAGTCGTATTCTTGACGGCTATTGTTTGTGTGGCACAATCCTTGGGAAGAAAAAATGATCAGTATACAGGTCTCACAAGCGATATGAGACACTTGCCACTGATATGGGCTCGAAGGTCCCGTTGCCCAAAGGTCGAAAGCGGATGTCGGCGTTCGGGTTGGGTGTCCAGTAGTTCCAAAATTCGTCTTGATATTCTGTAATACAATCTCAATCTGCAGTTGCCGAATGCGGTCTGGCCTATACATACTTGGCGGAAAGCCGGAGATGCCACCGGCTTCAGATCTGGCATCAACGCTAAATTAGAAGATCGACAGAAGATGCTCGACACTACGAACACGCCATATACAGTGCACAATTTGACTCCTCCACGGACTAGTTTGTCACCCACACCTTGTGGAAGGTCTCCAGCACCGTACATCTATTTCAACAACATCAGTCCGATAGAAAATTGTGCGTATCAAAAACTCACGAGGAGATTCAGACGTGCCAGGTGTTGAATCTTGTGCGGGTCCTTAGACCACGCCTAGGGACAAGTATGTGCCAATAATTGAAATCGGAGGTATAATCTCATAAATGAATAACGTACCTCCAAATTACTTGGCATAGACATTGCGAGAGTCGCACCGGTATCAACCAGACATTTGAAGCTTGCTTCAGGCGTTGGAATGACCGCGGGATACTTGGGAGGAAATACACCCAGAATCATGCCAGTCGCTGCCTACACAAAAACATTGTTGGTCATGTCTCCAGAGCATAACAGCCACATACTAAGATACAAATGTGCTAGAAAAGCGTCAAGCCTCTAAAAACACCGGATGGATGTCGACATACCAGCTCTCCAAGGGAATGGAACACCACGAGCCCTGGAAAACCATAAATTTCCCCACTCCAATTGAGAGATGAATTCCCTAAACGTGCTTCGTCAGTAGAGTGGCGTCCCCGATTTTATATTTGCTCACTCGTGCTTTTCGCGGCAAGAGCCTCGAATCTCGAAGGCCAGAGGATAGGTTTGGGAAAGTTTGTCGATCCTGAGGTGATGTCCAGGTCAAAAATTCCGGTTATAGTTTGAATATGATACTTACCGGAAGAATGGACAATAATAGATGTGAAATCGTCTTTGGGTTTAAAATATGGTAAACGATTGATTGGCTGGTCTTTGTACAAGTCTTCGAAGCGAGGCATAGGGAAGACGTGCAAATCTAGACCCTCTCCTGCTCGTTCAATCAGCTGACGGATGCGTGGCTCTGGGCTAACAAGAACATGGTCAACGCCCATCTTCGTCAACAAATGCGTCGTCGCAGCAGGGGAGTTACGGGGCGAAAGGAGATATATCGTGATCCCCGCGCGTTCCATACCGACAACCGTTGTGGCAAACGTAATCGTGTCTATATGATCGGATGACGCCGTCAAGCTATACGTAAGGACTACAAGAAGAATGCAAACGCACCCGTCGCAGCAAGAATGGCCACTGTCGGTCGCGGGTGCACATCGAGACGGACACCAGTTGTGTTGATAACATAGCGACCGGCGGCGTGCATGGCAGGAACAACATTCTTGTGTCTCAGTATCTGCAAGATCCCATCATCGTCTCGGTAGACGAAAACAGGATGCTCTGGATTGTGCTCGAAATGCCAGTCAAAAAGTTCTGCGACCGTCCTCTCCTCGTCGAGCGGAGGTTTCTTGAAAGCCTGGCTAATTGCAGCAAGATCAAGGGCCATGGCAGCGAACTATGGTCGGAAAAGCGGCATATACTTGGACGTTTTTATGCGTCCTCTTTTTTGGATGATGACAGAATGTAGCCCCCGCGGACATTGATAAGCGAGTCGCCTGACAGTGTGGTAGCCTCGGACACGGATAAGTCGGCGCCCGAGTGTCGGTGAACTCATGGCAGCAGCTTCTCGGTAAAAGCCCTGAACAAGATTGATCCCCAGTGATTGGACGGCTTTTAGACGGCATCTGTACGCAGTCAACGGGTGCGGTCGCTGTCGGAACCGCTGCACGTGAATGTATGCAGTAGACGCGCATATCCGTCGAATGCCGGCGCACCCACATAACCGCATGTTGCGATGGGTAAATTCCAACCGTAGGATACGTTCTGGAAGTGACAACATTAGCCTGGAATCATTTCAATAGTGTTATTTTTGAGCGAAGGGAGAAGAACTTATTACAGCTCACGTGCGGTCTTGCCAAGGTTGCTCCTTTACATGATATTGATAATATTGATATGCACCAGGCACGACCGTATTGGATTGCGGCCCGTTCTGAATAGCGTTCTGAATGGCGGTTCGGACGTCAACATCCCCGAATGGGGTTCAACGTTCAACGTCGGATGATTCAGCAGAACGGGTTCAACGGGGCGGGGTGGTTAACGTTATTATTGTTCGCCGTTTTCCGTTGATTCTTTTTCTTGCGGTCTTTGAGAGCTGTTTCAGTGCTGGGAATATACGAACTATATCCACACGCCACTTATCTTTGGGTATTCTTCCAGTTTGAAGCACCACTATTTACATGTTATGTATTCATCGGATAGCATCATTGGTTGATTGCAGTGGTGAGGCATGCTAGCGTAATTGCTGCCCGGGCCTGTCCAAAAATATTCACCACTGTTAGGATTCCTTCAGACCCTAAAAATCAATCAAATTTGTCATTCAGAGGCTTATGCAAGAACCGGACTAGGCCAACGCTAAAATAAGAGCAAGACAGAGAATGAATTGAGTACGGGTTCGGTCCTGCTGTGATTGACAAAGGTAACTGGGATTAGCGGGTTTGACTTTCTTAAGATAGGGAGCACAGAAATGCTCATCAGGTTATTCAGCACTTGTCCAAAGAATTGTGGAGACAGAGTTTTCTTATAAACATACAATCATTGTCCCAGTGGTTCAAGCGTGACAATAACATCATATCGGCAAATGCCGAAATGCCATCATTTGAGTGATGAATGCATTACCCAGCACTGATGCCGTGCGCGCCGACATCATGCCGATGCTCGGCATTAGATGTCACATCGTTACTGATGGCGTCGAATCGCGGAAAGATTCACGTCGCCCCAAAAAGTTCTCACACCCCTGATAATATTCGGAAAGAAAAATCCAAATTTTGTCTGTGCTGTAGCTAAAACAGAAACCCACCTATATTTAGAGCTTCTGAGGTATAGGAAGATATATGAACGAGATTGAATAAGTACTTCGTTCAGAAGTTGTTCATCACTGTATATGTATTTGATCGCCGATCATCCATCTCCATACGGCAGAACAACAACCCCCCAGTTCGGATTGGGTCGGCCAGATTTGGCCTGAAAGAGGTCAACGAAGGGTGGCGTAGGTTGGGGGTACTAAGAAAGAGTGTGGGATGGCGAGGGGTCTCGCATTAACGCCTGACTGCAGGAGACTACATATTAACGTCCGACTAAAGGAAACTACCGAAAGAGTAACCCCGGAACTGGAAAAGAATAAGATCCTGAACTCATTACAATTCGCCGATCGTATCGTGCATACCATGTTTGCGGAAATGCTTCTCATCTCAAGGCAAAGTGTACGAGAAACACATCTACTTCTAACTACAAATATCCTATATTACTATCTAAATAGTGTAAGTCCATCACCTCGTAACCCCAAGCATGAAATTTAGCTCGTCGTAGTTCATTAACGTTATCTCTCGCGAAGGTCGTTCCGTGCCTTGCCGGCAACTTGAAACTGGGGCCGTCACTGGCCGTCACCGAAGGATCATTACGCCCGGCATCACATCTCTCAGTATTGATGGAGGGACTTACAAGTGGCTGCAACTTGTTGGACAACGGGGGAGTCACTTATTTTCCGGAACATCGTGCTTCGCATGCGTAGTTCCGCCCTTCTCGTCCCACGCAGCGCCGCGTTCGGCATCCGACGTCAAGTACTTGGCCGATGCCGATTGACGTGCCTCTTGAGCCATGACAACCTGGCAGAAGGGACTGTGCGCACGGATGCGCGGACCATACTTGAATAAAACCTGAGGAGAGATCGATATGCATATCAGTCGCACGTCAGAGGTAAACACCTTGAAAAGCAAAAATCCATACCACAGGAATCGGAACCATGGCCATTGCGATGAACGCAAACATGGTGTTCGCCCACTGATAGCCCAAATTATCGTACATCTGGTGTGTGAAGAGCGGAAACGCCATTCCCATGAGGTTTCCTATAGGAAGTAGTCAAAACAATAAAATAGCAGTATACTCGACGGCGAGACGTACGTAGCAGGCCATTACCTGCCAGTGCGGATGACGCAAAGATGCCGTAGCTATTGTCACGTCAGTGCGTTCTCCACGTTAAGCGAGAGGGGGATTTACCAATCAGCTGTGTAGACAAACGAGGATACAAAAATCGTGAAAGTGGCCCACATGAACAGCTTATTTCAGTAGCGCAGGGGGTCAACGACCTTTACGAAAGTAGCAGCTATATTGTACTCACAGCTATGGCAATCGCCTGGGCGATCCAGTTCACACTGGTGTACGCCGTCCAAGCATAAATGAACATAGCGATAGGTGCAAGCCAGGCACCCGCTATGGCTTGGTACAGACGTGCTTCGACACCGCGCATAGGTGAATATTTCCTTTCGGCAGAAAAAGGTTAGACCTGCTATCCACTACGCGAAACTGATATTGTGTGACTTTAAGGTGGACAACTCACTCATAGAGTCTCTCCTGAACAAAGTTGCACGCGAGGCCAAGAACAGGTCCAACTCTGCGATGCGAGAAACCATCAACACACACGAGTATCCACACGCTTAACACCAACTCACGTAGTAGCGAGGAACACAAGACCTACTTCACCCTGGTTGAAGCCATGTAGCTGCTCGAACACGTCGGATATGGATCTGGCAAAGTAAGTTCGTTAAAATGCGAGTTAGTCCTCGAAAACTAAGTGACTTACTCCATCATGACATACATTACGCCCCAAGCGAATCCAACCCAGAGCTAGAAAAACAGGTAATATGAATGAGACACATTTTTGAAAAGACAGTCCAACATCATCTGATCGTATAGCAGCGTACACTCAAAAATAGAACGATTGGCTCAGTCAGCAAAAGACCTGGATAAGACGTCAGAGCGCACCACAACATTTAGAAGGCCGAGATGCAACGACGCTTACGGACGGACCGGGTAACCGAGGTCTTTAACAATGAACGCAGCGGCGGCCGCTCATTGTCGGCCCGCGTACGATATCGATTGTCGCCGGTCTCTTTCCGTTTTCTTGCGGCGATGCGCGAAAGCAGCACCTCGGATCGTGTCTCGCGCAACACCACGGGCACAAGAAGGGCGTACACGCCAGATATGCTGTTCCCTCAATTAGTGAGGGGTATGTGCAGGAAAAACCAATCCTTACATAAGCAGAATCCATGGTATCCATCGCCATCGCAGGCGAGGGTTCATCTCTACCCATCCGGCGAACGCCGGCCCGAGGCCCGTTGAGCCAAGCGATATGCAGGCGAAGACCGACATCGGCAGTCCTCGCTCGGGTGGTTCAAAGATATCAGCGACAGTTCCACCAACCATAGTGGAACCTGAACCAAAAATCAGTATTAGAGAGACGTTGCAACAAGCAAAAACTTTCACCTGTCGACGCAAAGCATCCTTGCACAAAGCGCGCAATGAGAATCGTTTCAATATTGTTTCCCCTGTTGGGATGTTAGGATAATCTCGTCTCGAGTTGTTGGGCCACATACAGTGCCTCCATTAAGAACATAAGCGCAAAACCAATCGCGGAGATGACGTATAGCGGCTGACGGCCGAACTCCTCACTTAAAGAGGCACTCACAAGCGGGACAAGGCCAAATCCGAGTGCAAAGAGACTGAGGCCCGCTGTGGCCTGTAATTGCGTACAGCCGAGCTCGGGGATCATGGAGGGAAAACCCATATTGTATGAAGCATTTGATAGACCTGATTCGAGAGTGTTACAAGGGAAACAGCGAACACAATTGCACAAGAAACGCACCAACGAGTAGCGTAGAAAAGCACGCCATAAGCAAAATCGCCCACTTCTTGGACTTGGAGAAGCTGAATGGGTTCCTAGGGTCGTTCTTCTCGAACTCAACCTGCGTGAAGGGATTCCATCGTCATCAATATATATTGGAGCAAAGTAGATACGGTGTCCAACGTACATACACAACGTCCTTCCCATGAGGCTGAGTGCGCACGTCGAGCGTGTCGCCATGCTCAACAGCAGTAACTTCTCCACTGCGAATGCCATGAGGTGTCGACATGATAGTTGCAGTGTGCATCGGTCTCAAAACTCGAAGTCGCACCAGACACCGCTGTGTAAAGCTGAGAAACGAAACGGAGTTCCAGGCGCTCGCTATTGGCTTCAGCTAAAAGGAATTGCCGCGGCGTGGTGCGACCTCGAACGGACAGCATGCGAGCAAGTCTTCATTTATTTAAAAAAACTGCCTTTCCGTGATAAACAAAGACTAAATTGAAACGAATAGTAGAAGGCGACATAGCGACGAGGCATTGCTTGAACGTCGCAATGACAATGTTGCTTCACCAAGCTGTTCTGGTAATCGATAGGTATGGTTCATCATTATTCCGGTCGTAATCGATAAAGCGAATGACGCAGTTTGACTCATTTCGCTCCATTTGGATATTTTTATGGACATTTTGATTTGCAATGTCAAAATTTGGTACAATTTATGACCAATTCTCGTCAAATAGATCGAAAAATATCGGGCTTTCGGTTGATTGTACAGGGCTTTTTGCCTTAAAAAGGCCTTGTATATCCGTAATAAATGTGCAAATGCACAATCATACCATAGATCAGTACCGCAACTCTGTCGGAAGGGTTCATACCATTTCTTAGCTGGCATCAGCCTGACGCACATTTCCAGACATTTCCATGCCGGAGTCGCGTCCTCCGGATCCCGGAGACGTATGTAACTATGAGTACAACAGCTGCAGCAAGCTGAGCTTATTCCTAACCGCGCGTGACCGAAGTGTATATCCGACGTTATCCCACGGCGGTGCGGATTGGCCACCACGTGCCTAGCCTCGTCCTCGCTAGCTAGTAGTAGACTGCAGTAGACTGCAGTAGACAGATCCCACAGTGGGATCGTCGTGAGGATCGACACGATCGACAGTAATAGGTATGTTGGGCTCAAATTGTGCATGTCGTACTTATCCTGCACGAAAAACAAAAATTTTTAACAGCCCTCCAAGACCCACAAAAGTGTTCAGCGAGACCGATGAGTCCAGGTAAGTGCATGAAATTGCCATGTGGGTACAATGTTCAGCTCTGCCGCTACTTCAAGTCATCTGACGGACATGACTATTCCCTATACAGATTATTCTGCCTCTGGTCTGTAGAACTTACGCGCGATTCATTCTTTCCTGGATTCCAGAAAAGTTGTCTGTGCGAGTTTTTCCGTTGAGCAAAGAACCCGTACGTACGAGCTCCGCACTTGCGAGATATCGACCGTCTTGCTCACGCTGCGGTTAGGTCACTGGGGAGTGAATTAAGTTCCATTAGATTTACTGCGGACCCGTTCGAGTCGCAAACCTTTGCGTCGCGTCGCGCCTGGATGTCCCGGACGGAAATGCATACGATATTCTTCGGACATTTTTCCACTTGAAGATGTAATTCTCAAGCTTGCCCTTTCCACCTCAATTTCTTGCGATGGGCGCATGGTAGGCACAATGATTCGGGTGCCGATATCATTCTCCACGCACTTAAGCGGACGTTGATAGACGTAGACCCACTACATTGCGGTACCAACGTCGGTGATGTCAAACTCTTAGGATCTTGAGTGGGGAAGCGCGCCATCATGCCTGCGCACGGTATCCCATACCGGGTAATTATCCCCAGACTGTCCCAGACCACGCGTCACGCGTTCGCGGGCGTTCTTTTGTATCTCGTTGATCAACTGATGTGCGTTGTACAGCGAACCTCAACGTCCCAGCGAGTACACAATAATAAGCAGCCTCCAGGTTTCAGTCTTTTGTATGCCTGGCGCGCAAATGATCTGGATGCCGGTTGCTTACCGTGAATATCGTAAGTGCAGGTCAAGGCTCTACACTGCCAGGGTTTGCTGCACGGATCGACGGACGCAGCATTATTTTCAAATGCCGGTAGCTGGAAATACTCTGCATGATCATCCGGACTGCAGTCCGTAAACATTGACACTGACATGTGGCACAGATTTGCTAGATATCGCTTGCTCTCTTGGTAGTACCGGTCATGGGACTGGTAGACGCCAGACGCTGGTTTTAGGGCTGTATATAATAAGAATGCACTCGCTCACAGACTTTTCGACGAGCTTCTTGGGCTCATCCTGAAGACCGGCATTCAACGCCATGAAACTCGACACACTTGTCAAACTCGCATTCGCACTCTCGTCGTCAATTCTTTCGTTAGCCAGTGCCATCTCACAGCTGAACGAGAGGGCAAGTTTCTTCCCCGCTCCTAGATTCGACGTTTTCGAGCATAGCGAAGTTGGCCCCTTCACTCATCGCGACATCCTGGACAGCGGCAATGGACACGAGTGGCCTGCCAGCACGTATCTTCCTTATTTTCCGTTCTGGAATGTGTTTGTAATCCTCTATGCCAGATAATGTCACAGGTGGCATTGCTTGGGCCGACGCATACGCGAAGGCTGTCGCCATCGTCGCTGAGATGACCATTGAAGAGAAAGTCAACTTAACTATCGTGCGTGTATTCGACGACTGTATCAGATTTCAAGCTGAAAAGTACCGTCTAGGGTGTGAATGGTCCATGCAGCGGTAATCTGTACGGCGTTCCGAGATTGGGCATTCCTGTGCTTTGCCTGGAGGATGGTCCCGCAGGCCCACGCCCAGTACGTCGATCACTGCACACTGTTTGGACATTGGGTGCTATCTTTCGTTTTCAGGTACATGGCATTTCCCAATATCCTGCAGGTCTGATGACTGCCGCAACATGGGATCGCGAACTTATGTACAGTCGCGGCCGTGCCATGGGTAAAGAATTCTATGATCAAGGTTCGTTTTCTTTTTTTTTTTCACTCCTGTTCTGTATGTGATTAAATTCACATCGTAGGCATCCATATTGCTCTCGCTCCCGTCGCTGGTGGCCCTCTGGGTCGTTCCCCTCTCGGTGGCCGCAACTGGGAAGGCTGGTTCCCTGACCCCTACGCAACCGGAATGGCGTCGTACTTGACCGTCAAGGGCATCCAGGACTCCGGTGTCGCTGCCGTGGCCAAGCACGTGCGTATTTAAAGTTGGTTGTACTTTTTCGCCCTCTGTTCACAGTTGCCACGCAGTTCATAGGCTATGAACAAGAGACCGATCGTAATGGGTATCAAGTTAGTAAGTGCTGCTTTCCGGCGCGGCTCTTGAGACGCTCATTTTTGATTCAACGGCTACAGCGTCCAGCTCTTCGGATTCCGCTCTTGTGAACCAGCTCCCGTCAGTCCATTCTTTATTGAGAAGAGAATACAGATATTCATTGGTTGTTAACAGCATTTCCTCCAACATCGATGACGAGACGACACATGAGCTTTACCTGTGGAGTTTCGCTGAGGCCGTCCGTGCGGGCACTTCACATGTCATGTGTGTTCATCGACCACGGACCCTGAAGGAATCACTGACATGGCACGCAGGTGCTCTTACAACGAGGTTAATCAGACCCACGCCTGCAACAATGCGTACACTCTCAATCACCTGCTCAAAGGTGAGCTTAACTTCCAAGGTGCTGTCATTAGCGACTGGGGAGGACAGCACAATAACATTGAGTCGGTTTATGGCGGTTTGGATGTTGTGAGTAGCCGCTTTGCTTCTGTTGATTCGTTCTAACCACGGTGTCATAGTCGATGCCTGGAAGCGGCTCTGGCGGTGTCCTTGGCGATTTCTGGGGCAACGGTGCACTAGTCGATGACGTTAGGAACGGCTCAGTCCCGGAGTACATGCTTGATCAGATGGTCTATCGTCTGCTCATGCCTTACTATCATCTCGGTCAGAACGAGACGGAGCTTCCGGAAGTTATCTTCGTACGTTGTTCTAACTTGCAGACGACGTACGTGATATGTATTGATTGTGCCTTTCATCCTAGAATGCAAACACCGGCACGTATGACGCGCCCGATAGGACGCGCAATGTCCGCCAGCCTACCACCCCTGCGCTTATCCGTACCATCGGAAACTCAGGGCTTACTCTCTTGAAGAATACCGGCGGCCTCCCTCTCTCTCTTGGTGCTGATTCGCGCGTCGCCGTTGTGGGCACGGACGCCACAGACAACTCGGTTGGCCCTGACGGCTGCGGCACAGTATATACTTCTTGCCCCAGTGGTAACATCAATGGTACTTTGTCTCTGGGCGGCGGCAGTGGCTATGCTTACGCACCATATATTGTGACACCTCTCGACGCCATCCAGGCGCGCGCGGTGCAGGACGGCTTCGAGGTCGCACAGATCCTCCGCGACTCAGATGTTGAAACAACCTTTGAAGAGCTCCTGCCGATCAGCGATGCGACGATTGTCTTCGTCTCTCGGTTCTCGGAGGAAAGCGAGGATATTCCCAACCTCTCGCTTGATCACGACGGAGACGCACTCGTGGCTGCGGCAGTCAACCAGTCTTCGAATGTTATTGTTGTGATGCACACCACCGGTGTTGTCGACATCGAGGCGTGGGCCGATCACGAGAACGTCACCGCCATTGTTTCAGCGTTCTTGCCCGGTATGGAGACTGGCAACGGCCTTGTTGATGTGCTGTTCGGCGACGTGACGCCCAGCGGCAAGTTGCCCTTCACATGGGGCAAATCCATCGACGACTATCCAGTGGGTGTTTTCCAAGAACTCAGTCGCAGACATTGACAACTTTTACAGCCGCACACTATCGTCTCTGATCCCGTTCCTGCGCCGCAAGCCAACTTCACAGAGGGTGTATTCATCGACTACCGTTGGTTTGATAAGCACGACATCACGCCTCGCTACGGTACGTTTTCACCTGTATTGTGGCATTGTGCTTGTTTCATGTGCGCAGAGTTCGGCTTCGGCTTGTCCTACACGACCTTTGGATACTCTGACCTCGTTCTTGACAACACTTTCAAAGCTGACGCGTTCGCGATCCAGCAGACGGCGGAGCCTTTCGAAGGTTACAATGGCACAAACTCGCTCTATGATGTTCTCTTCACGGTCAATGTGACAATCAAGAACACAGGTGACTACACAGGCAGCGAGGTTGCACAACTCGTGCGTCTCTCGGACTCTTGTCCTTCGCTTCATTCATGTGAGTGCTGATTGATGTCTTTGGCAGTATGCTTCCATCCCCGGGGATGACCAGCCCGTGCGTGTGTTGCGAGGTTTCGACAAGGTGAAGAACCTCGCACCAGGTGAATATGGCACCGCGACCTTTGACGTACGCCGCAAGGACGTCAGCATTTGGTCCGTCGAGCGGGGCCTGTGGTACGTGCCCACCGATGCGATCACGATCTCGGTCGGTGCAAGCTCGCGAAACCTCCTTTTGGTCAGTGAACTCAGCGTTCACTTGCATCTGAGCTGTTGACATTCATCCATTCGTTTGTACAGACAACCACCTGGACGAGCTCGTAACACGCAGTCTCGCAAAGAAGATTGATGTTTGTAAGGTTTTGACAATGTATGAAAAATATAATTTATGATGTATTTCTCAATGGGTCGTTGGCTGCGTTCGTTTCTGGCGCTTTCAGTGCTGGGGAGCCGCAACGCTGGGTGATTCGGCGTACTGCTTAATCAGCTGATTGTCACCGTGGAAGAGAAATTCTTGACCACGATCCAGCGCGATCGACGGCTGATGGCAATGATGGACGATTGACCCATGTTCTATATTTCTCCTTCCTGCACTGTTTATACTCGTAACTTCGATAAACAGCATTTTAAATATCTTTATGGCACTTCAAATGATCTTAGAGGCTTAATCTACTATTTTCTAATTTAAAATCACATATAATGTGTTGTCGCTACGCAAAGGTAATGACTCATATATCTAAATATGGTCTTCAGGATAGCTCTCATCGATTTTGAATCTCCTCCTCGACGACAACAGATATGGACATGATTTATACACCGATATGCTCAGAACAATAATATCTTCGATTCTACGCAAGCCAAATTTCAAATTGTTTCTCTGATGACTCAGGATGATGGACTTGAGCGTCAGCAAAAAAAAATGTGTGTAGAACTGTTCTTATTATGCTAAAAAATGTCCCTGCACATCAAGAATGGCAAATTTCTGAACCCCAGTGAAAAACGGGTCTAGCTGGGCCGAATGCTGTTGGAGGGATTCTGATCAGCAGATATGTCCCCGTGTCTCATCGAGCCAAAATAGATGGTCGGCCATTGAGCTAAATTTAAACCTCGCGAACTTGGTTTGAGTTCAGTGCACTGTCCTGACAATCCAATGCTTGGTAAATCTATTGAAATCTATTCTGTCCGATGCACACGACACATAGATCAACATTGCTCATGTTCGAAGGGACTTGTGAATTTTGTGCAATCGTCGTCAGCAACACACGTGGCACACACTAGGTGACATGTATTACAGTCTGTCTCAACAAGTTGGCTTTACTCTCCTTACTCGCCGCAACAATCATACGTCTAAGCAACAAAATGAACAGGTCCTCTGTGCATGTACTCAGTACTGTGGTGGACCAGAGGGAATTCACAGGTGGGTGTCTCGTATCTTACTCGACGCGACAACAGCACTTGAACAAATTGACGAAGATGGTGGCGATGGATGTTGGAAATGCTCTGAATAGTGGATTCCTGCAATCCACGGTGCATTTTCCATTTCATTCTTGCTGATAAGTGGGACCCCATTGCATTCACCTCTACATAGATCCCTCACAAACGAAGCTGCGAAGACTTGGCCATAGTGAGGGTGGCAGAATAGGTTTGACCACATTCTGCCAGGCAGAACAGCAAAGCGGCAATTGCCGCCATGTTGGCAGAATGGCAAAAATGGCAGAACAGCACACACAAAAATATGTGTATATCAATGTTCTACACCCTTCACAGCCATGAGAGACTTCACACCCCACTGCCCACCCATTTCTGAACCAATAACGGACACATTCCGGGGCTCACTACAGTCAAAGGCACCAACGTTGATCTTTTCTAGCTCGGAGAAGTCATAAAGATGTCCCTCAAGAACCTCGCAGCTTTCAACTTCCATAGGATCAGCAGTGGGCGCCTCCAAACCAAGTGTAGTGAAAGCCTTTTTGAGCTCGACCTTGAGATAAGTGCCGCAAATCAAGCTCACATCGCACCACGTTCTGCCAGTTTTGCCAATCTAAGAATTGGCACTTGGGCAATTGCTTGGCAATTGCTTGGCAATTGCCGTTTTGCCACGATGTCTGGCAAAATGGCAGAGTTCTGCCAACAACATTACTCGGCCACCGAAAACGGCACTCGTAGGTGGCGGCATATGGCACAGACACCTGGTAGGACACAGCAGCATAAGTATGACTGCCACAGTCCTTGGCTCTTTCAGTTTTAAGTGTCCGTTGTACCAGGTTTGCAAGCTGTTACTGCAAATCAGAGTGAGATTGCACATCTTCGGGTGGTCGCTGCAAACCACACAGGTAAGTTTGGTTACCTGCTGTACTCATTATGATGTTTCCTCGTTATGTCACTCCAGGCTATCCTCTCTCCTCACCATCACGATCATCGGCAGCAGCCTCACATGGAACTCCACTCCACTGACCGCCGCTCGTCACAGGTACGCGGGGCAAGTCCTTCAAAACTGTTGTTGACCAGATGCGCTATCGGTGTGTCCTTCCCTTTCACCCATCGAATCAATCCTATCCATCATTCCCTGCTTGTCATTTGAAGTCGCTCATGTGTTGTTGTCCTCGCAGTTTTGAGCACAAGATCAATCAGGTGCACCGCTCAGCTCTCAGGTTGACCACAATACACAACACAACACCCATGGTGCCAATGGTGCTCTGCATGTGGAACATCGCCTGGGGCGAACCGGGAGTTAGTGAGAATGACGGGTGGTACCATCTGCGTGCGCGGATCAATGCTCCGATGCCAAGAGCTGGCATTTGACTTTTTATTTCAGTGCTGGTCTTGCCGCATTTTGCTTCATCGGTGGTGTCTTTGTTATTGACCCTGACGACTACGTAAATCTGGCTAGCGACCTATGCATCGACTGGGCAGGCGCGTTCCTTGTCACTGCAGGTCTTGTTCTCATCATTTTTGTTCTCGGCCAAGGTGAAAATGCGCCTCAGCAGTGGGCAACACCATACATCATTGCGCTACTTATTGTTGTCGTGTTCTTGATGGTCCTGTTCATTTTCTGGCAGCGGTACCTCGAAAACTCGCACAACCTGTCAGAACCCCCACGTGATTGTCTGATTCTACCACCGATTATGAAGGTGACACTTTGGAAGCGGTCGCATTGGTGTTACGTGGGTATAATGACTATTGTACTGTTCAACTGGAGCACATTCATGGGACTTCAGGTGAACAACATTCCTTACGTTCCAATTATGATGTGCGGAATGCTCATGGTGCCTCACTTTTGGACGATGCTGTGTTACCAGGATTACATGGGCTTCACACCCATCACCACGGCTGTCTGGCTGCTTCTCCAGTTCATCACTAGTATTTTTCCCGATATCTTTGTCATGTTCATCGTAGCACATCTTCCGGTTGTATTACTACTCGGTAAGTATGCATGCATCGTAGGTCGTCATACTCGGAGCAGTCGAGCTGACTTTTATTGTCCTTTTGCAGCTACTGGTCTCTACCCTCCCCTCGGATAATCCACACATGTGGTCTTTATGCTGTTTGCTGACGTGGCACAGCCGGAACACTCATCATGTCCATCGCTGCCTTGTTCACGCTGTCGAGCTGGATGTTACTTACAGTAACTTACTGGGTGTTCGGCTTTCCATCAACTGTGTTGAGTGTGCTCGGGCTGACTTTGTGTTTGCGGCAGGCACAATTTTTGTTGTGAAGGTCTTGCTGCCTCAGGAACAGAGCGTCTGGGGTGGGGTTAGCTAATTAGAATGCTTGTTGGACTGCTACAGGCGGATTACAGTTATCAGTACGTGCTTATTTACCATTGCCTAATTCAGTAGTACTACTGGATTGTATATGCGCTATTGATAACATTACATTCATTGTCCCTCAATATATCTGAATGGAAATGCCTCAATATCATTCAATATGTGTGAGAATTAACATGCACCAGGCCACTGAGACATTTGGGTTGATTTTGAATCTGGTCAAATGGTTCCATAGAAATCGACACTGTTCCAGAGCAATCGACAAATCATCGATGTATTCTCAAAATTGGCCTTTCGTAGCGATTGGCTTCAATTCGCCGTATTCCCTCGTTCTCGCTCATCCTGAACAGACCTGTTTTTCACTGGGCATAAGGTTTGGGACTGGATTATGCATTATGAGCTCGGGTTAATGAGTCATACCACGTCATAAGCCACTGTAATAGGTCAATGATCATGTCACATGACTATATAACCTGTGAGCGGCCAATGTTCCTTTGTGATTTTCAACGTTCTTTGAGGTCGGAGTTAGAGAAAAAATGTGCGCCTCATGACAATAGACAGTTTCTTAATAGCCTTTCATGGCATTGAAAACAGGTGCTGTTAGTGTGGTGGCACGAATGTCCACGATTGGTAGCATAACTCAGTGATCAATCATGGATGTTGAGTTTTCCTTATCTGGAAATGCATAACCGTCATAATGCATAAGCCGGGGGCCTCCCCCGACCTTATGCATTATGAGCTCGTCAACTGTATGCGGAAATATAACGTTCAGATGGTCCAATCGGGAGATAGACCTCGGAGCAGTACAGGAAAAAAGAAATCAGAGGTTCACGCAAGAAGACAGCTACAAACTCTGTTGTCTCGATGAACGCTAAGGAGAAAAAGAAGTCGTAAGTACAGCTGCTTTTATCTACGGGCGTGGGAAAAGGGAGAGATCAGGAAAATTAGGTAATGAACGGATCGGTGATGCCCACGTATATCTGTCGAGTCAGTAATAAATAAATATGAAAAATACCTATACTAGGGAAGAGACGATCTGGGCGTTACATGCCCCCCACCAGAGGTCCGTAGGGATCTCTTATCAGTCAAGGAACATTGTCCGAATGAAAGGAAGATAATAAAGGAATGGCAGAGATGAATAAGTCCAAAAGCGGAGATAAGTCCGGAAGATAGGCGATTAGGCGGTGACGGAGATTTGTGGAATGATCGTGATCGTGGGAAAGCGGAGTTACTTGGTGTCACCTAATCCCAACCAACACGTTGTTCTTCATTCTTTCACCTTCGACTGCTCGCGCACGCGGTACGCTTGCGCGTGTTTCAACTTCTTGTTTTCAACAATATGGCCCGTGATACGCTGGAGCTGCTCGCGACCGAGCTCAATAAGGTGCGCTTCTTCTTCTTTTCGGATGATCTTGTTGATGCTAAGTCGACCACCTACACCGCGCATTTCCATGTCAATGGCGGCGTCAAGGCCTGAGCGGTCGAAGCCAAGAAGGCCAATGGCAAAGATTCCACGCCAGACCGGGTGTGGAGGGATAATAGGATGTGGCTCGGCAGACGTATAGCGGTCGACGGTCACGAACTGCTTGATCATTTTCCACGTTTCACCGGAGTAAGTGTGCATGCTGTTGAATGCGCGTGCGAACTCAGAGTATCCAAGTGGCTCAACTCGCAAATCTTTGCAGGTTCCTGTGCAGATAGCTTCATGGTAGCTTTGATATTCATGTAATTGAGCATTGGAGAGGAAGACTCCAGTAAGGCCATTGTCTGAAGAGGTGGGGTCCCGAATAGAGATGCGCTGAGTGTCGCGATCATAGTCCCACAAGCTCTTGTTGAAGCGGGGCTGGTATTCGGGCGCTTTCTTCGTGAATCGTGGTAGTTTTCGCATGCGCGAGGTGAGATCTTTCGGCGTCTTCGAACCGCTAAGGAGTGCTTGCTGATCAGCGGTTGAATTCACCTCAGATGGACGCTTGCGGCGTTTGCGAGTGTGGGTTGCCTTGTCCGGGGCGGCCTGTCCTTCACTGCGCGGACGTGGCGACATACGAACGTCGTCATGTGCATGGCGAGAAGGATTATTGCTCGCGTTACTAGCAGGCGCGTCGATACGTGGTCCCATGGTATCGTCACCATCGCCATAGTCAACTTCCTCAGGAGGAACTAGGTAAGGATCAATTACGTCTGGCATGATGGAAAGTACAAAGTAATCCGGCTCTTCCAGTTCCTCGCCAGTCCTAGTTTTATGCGTGGATTCCGCTATCGCGACGGCGAGTTCTGGATCGTCAGGCGCGGTTTCGGATCCTCGAGGTAATTGATTAATTTCATTTACCTTCTGCAGTTCCAGATACTGATGAACTGCTGTAACGTTAGGCAGCTTGGACGTGGGGATCCAGGTTTCATCGCCGGCCTTCCACTTCACGCGGAAGAGTGCATTGGATCCCCGGCCCGCGTGGCCGATGACATGGTCTATCATCCATTCACCTTCCCATTCGTCAAAGTCCGCGAATTGCATGATGTGTCATCCAGGGAACAGACGGTCATCATTTGGGAGATGGACGCGGAGGAGCTTGGCGTGAAAGACCGGATGAATACCTCACCTGGCAAGGACTCGAGGTAAGTCAAGTAGGAATGAGTTGTAACCTCGTTCCTCAAGAATTTTGTAGGGACCAATGAACTTAGGGATTAGCTTTCGTGCGCGGCCCTTCGGGAAAGCAAGGTTCACAGTACTCAAGTACACAAGGTCGCCTACTTTGAATGGTGCGGGATGGCGTTTGTGATTCGCATCACGCGTCTGCTTGACGTGAGCCACAATGACTGCATCATGAGCACGCATAATCGCTATTTTCATCCGTTCTGCATATTCACGTACTGCAGGGTACTTATTATCCTTTGGATCTTCCCAAATCATAGGTCGTGGCATGCGGCCTGTGTTCAGAAAGAAGGGTGCGTACCCAGTGCTCTCTGTTCGAGCACTGTTAATCACAAATTCGATAGCAGGCAGCATCGTGACCCAGTTCTTCTGGTCCAGTGCCACACACTGTCTAATCATCTGCGTCACAGTCCGATTTGTGCGTTCGGTGGACCCGTCAGTTTCAGGGTGGTATGCGCTCGACATGCGCAGGCCCACACCAATGAGCTCATGGAGGCGGCGCCAGAAGACGCTGGTAAAGTACGAGTCTCGATCACTAACAATGTACTTTGGTAATCCATGGTGCTTATACACCTCTGAAAATATCACTTCTGCTATATCTGTCACCTCATAATCTGTACGTCCCGGGACGAGGTGGACCATCCCAGTAAGTAAACAGATTATGACGGTTAGGGAGTCAAAGACTCCGTCGCGGTTGTGGGACTCGGGCAATGGCCCAACGAAGTCCATCGCGATCGCTTCCCATGGCGTGCCAGGGACCGGTAATGGGTTCAATAACCCATACGGTTTCTGGTTATTCGGCTTACTTCGTTTGCAGGTGATGCACGATGTGCAGAATTTCTGCACGTCGACGACTATGGTTTTCCACCATACGTACGATCGAAGGTAAGCCAATGTTTTGGCTGGTCCTAAGTGTGCTAACAGCGAATGTGCTTCAGATATTACCATTTCGCGTACGCTGCGTGGTGGCTGACCATACACGACATCCGGTACACATAGGACTCGCGCATCGACGGTTTTCATGTACAGGATACCGTCGACGTATTCAAAATTTCGGTATTCCTTCGGTTTATTAATTACCATAGCGAATACTGAATCTTTTGAATACTTGTTCTTCACCAGCTTTTCAAGGTTCAAACCTGTAAGCATAGTGAGAGCGGGGTTGAGCCGGAGATCAACCTCATCCTGTGCGATAACCCGAGGTTCGTTGTTCGCGTTTTCATCCTCCGCTACACGTTGCTGAAACCCAGTTATTTGGCTTCTGGGATCCAGAACGAATCTAAATTCACGCTGAGGAGGTCCTGCGGCCTTCTTGGCCTTGGGAACTTCAGGTAAGTGTCTTTTTGTTTGCTCGTGATTTTCAGCTGATGCGTGGTTCTTAAATTTCTCATTCCTTGTGGTGGCCTGCTGCCCCCCACCAGGACCGTGTTTCAGCTTTAGAAAAATGCGAGGATTCTCGCCAGTGCCATCCGTCCGTGGGCGGTACTTGGTCGTAGCGTGCCATGGTGCAGTAGTGCGTGCACCGATGGCCATTATGCGTGGTTTCGGTGCGCGTACTAAGTCCGTGTGGTCGGTAATTAACGGGTGCGTGATTCGCATCGTTTTAAAATCTGTTGCACCATCCTCATCAAAGAGTGTGTATGCGCTAGGACTTCGGACAGCACCTGGGGTGTCGAATTCATAGATGCGCGATAAGGCATCTGTGAGTATGTTATCCTCACCCGGTAAGTACTGCACGTCGAAGACGAACTCGGCAATCCTTTCCATCCAGCGAGCCTGTCGTCCTGACAGGTTCTTTTGCTTTAGGAGATGAATTAGACCTTTATGGTCTGTTATCCAGGTGAAATGAAAGCCCTGCAAGATATCCCTATGACGCAGCATGGTTTCAATACCCGCGAGCATTTCAATTTCATGTACAGGATAGTTTTGTTGGGTTGTCGAGAGCTTCGCTGAGTACAGGGCAACAATATCACCTGTCCGAAAGTCCTTGCCTTCGATGATCAAGCCTGCGATGCTACCACGGCTTCCATCAGTAAGCATCCACACCTTTTGTGCGGGCTTGCCATCGGGTCCGACTGTCAATGAGTGTCGCACGAGTCTCATGCATGCGGCTGCATATCGCTTGCAGTCTTGGAACGCGCGCTCCTGGGTAAAGGCCCATGTCCAACGTGCGTTTTCTCCTGCGATCGCGTGCAAAATACTCATTGGCTGTGCGATATCGGCAATATTATCAGCACACCAGGACACGGTACCTAGGAAACCCTTGAGGAGTTTCTTGTTGGTCAGGGTTGACCATTTGATGATACTGTCAACACGCGCGGGATCCATCTGCACACCATTGTCATCAATAATGCGGCCGAGTACGTGAAGTTCCGGCTCAAGGAAGTGTAGCTTTTTGAATGACAGGTAAAGCTTCTGCTCTTCAAGTATGTCTATCACGCGTTTACACACGCGGATGTGTTCTTCTAGGGTATCTGTGTATACTATGATATCATCCAGATATACTTCCACGCTAGCTCCCAAGAATTCGGAGAGGATATGGTTCATCAGGGCCTGGTAAGTGGCAACGGCATTACAGTCGCCTATTTGCATAACCCGACTGACCATATTTCCATTTGGAGTACTCATCGCGGTGCGTTCAACGTGCTCTGGGATGATTGGGATCTGCTCGTAGGCATCACGCCCATCCATCGCAGAGTGGTACTTAGCACGCGCGACACGATATAAGATACCTGCTTGATCGGGTAGCGGCAAAGCCATTTTATAAGTGTTCGCATTCCGTTCACGCAGGTCGATGGCAGTACGCAACAAATGTGGTTCGCGCGGGTTCTTCGCAATGAGCAACATCGGCACAGTACTTGTGGATGTCGTCATTTCCCCGCGACCAGAGCGTAAGTACTCGTCACGTTTTACATTCCACTGCTCCCTATAAATTTCAGGGCAGCGAGATGGATGCCACTTCAAGATTTTCGTAGGATCAATCAGGGGGACACTGTGATTAATCGCGCAAAATGGCGGGAACGGTGTTTCCACCATGGTTTTACAGATCTTTCGAGCATATTCTTGAAGCTCAATCCGCGCGTCAGCTATTGGATCATTTACAATGGCAGCAGCAACTAGTACATCGGTGAGTGGTCCATTTACCGGAACGGCGTCTGTAGAGCCAACAATTAATGTTGGCGGATTCAGGGACATCATCACTTTATGTTGAAACAACCATGGTGTGCCCAGCACAACGTCGTGGGATTTGACATTCAGCAAAATGAAGTCCATGGTACGTACTATATCGTTCCAGCGAAATTCGCAGGTAGTAATATAGTTACTTTTTGTTCGTGATCCAGCCACTGCCATACTAATGTTCAACTGCTTATCCAGTTGGCGCACCGGTAAGCGTAGTTGTGCAGCTAGTGAGACACTCATAAAATCTACAAGTGACCCAGAATCAACGAGTGCACGACATGGATGTCCTTCAATATGCACTGCAAGCACTAGGCTTCGGGGGACACGTCTGCCCGCCCAAACACCAGTCGGCGCGACCGCCGTGCGATCCACGTCGTGACGCGTGTCAAGCGGGTCCACACCCCGCCTTTTACGTTTGTTTTCGCGTCGGTCACCTGTGGCGATTGCCATCATGGTGTAAAGGTTAGTGACATTAGCCGCTGTACGCACAACTGCAAAGCGGCTTACAGACACATCGCTAGATGCCAACGTGCAATTACTATCGCCTTCGCAGACAGTAAGTCGATAGAACCAAGTGGTGCGAAGGTTCCAATGCTGATCATTTAGGTGGATAGTATTGCGTTCGAGAAACCGCTTGTGCCAGCGGGTCTTCACCACACTATGCCAATGTCCGACGTCAAAGCTCCAGTACAACAGTGCTCGACGCGGCAATAGGAAATCGGTGCGAAGCCAATGGTCACGGATGATGAACCATGCACCCGAGGCATCTGCACGGCGCACGTGAAAACGCTCGTAGCTCGTGAATTCACCATATGTCCAGTGTGCGGCCCAGTCATTGAAGACATAGGCAAGTGCATTCGTTATTGATTCACCGACTATAATGTCATTCCCGCTCGCAAGGTGTTCAATATTGAAGCCAGCACGCAGTGCGAATGCTTCCAGTAAATAACGAACGGGGTGCGCAAAACGATCGAGCATGCAGTCGAGGGGAAGTAGATACATGGTCTGTCCTGGCCAGATTGCCCAAGGTAATGTAGCACGTCGTTCTTCATCATCGTAATGCTCTTCAATCTGTGGATCAGATTGTGCAAACCAGTCTTGAACGCAAAATGATGGAATGCGGTCACCCAGTCGGTGTTTTAGTTTGTATGCAGTGAAACGTCGTGCAGTCACTTGATCGCTATAATAGACGACAAAGTGATTATCGACTGTTTTGCCGTTCTGAGGATTGTTTTCCACCCAGTATGCAGAGTCCCAGTCGATTTCGAATGGCTGGGCAGCATTCAAGATGTGCTCGAGCGTCCACGAAAGAATATCGCCGACTTTGCCATTCAGGATGCCACACCCTCTGGAAGCTCCATCGAGATGCAGGTTAAAACCTGTCAGCCAAGGTGCGTTGTAATCAACATCAGCCATCTGTTCTAACACAAGCGGATCGAAATATCGCTCATAGATCCACGGTTTAATTCCGTTAGGGTCTCGACGATCAAAGCTGAAGTCGAGAGGACTATCATTCAGCTGCGCATCCTCAACGAAGCGATAAGGTAGTGGATGCGGCATTCGCGGAGGAAGCTTGTCATACGGACTATAGCATAGCGAAGATGGTCATGTACGCAAGTTGAGGATTTGAAGTGGTGCGTCATCTACAGGAGGACCATATGGCCGTTCTTTCGCTAAGAAACCGTTTTCCAAGTAGTCCGAGCTCAGCATCTTGTGAGGACGGGACCGTCGGGTGCGGTGCTTAGACTTTTGGCTAGTAAGGATGCGCAACATCGCAATGGTCGGATGATGACCATCCTCAACATCAGTATCAGGTAGGTCTGCGAATAATTTTTGAGCATCTACCTGAAGTGTTGACACACGCGCTCGCACTCCAGGGGGGTTGTTTTTGTTCTTAGATGCAACAATATTCAGCAAGGGACAGTCGTTAGAACGATGTCCGACCTCTTTGCAATTAAAGCAACGCCCCTCAGCACGGAGCTTGTCACGTTCTGCGGTTGTCAAGCCATTTGTCTTAGCAGCTCCCACTGGGGTTCTAGGTGCGACACCACCACGATTTGCATTCATGGCAGGGTCACGAAAGCTGATAGGCCGATTTCTGGGATTTCGGCCCCTTGGCCGGTACTGTGGGTTGCGTCTGCCTTGGGTCTGCGGGCGATTGGCAGGTCGACCCGCTGGTGGCCCTTGGCGCTGGCCAAGTGTCCGTGCGGCTGTGGATGTACCACCTGATGCTCCTCCTCCACCACCACGGCGGTTATTGGAGTTATTGTTCTTCTTTGGTGGGTCACTGCCATTTCCACCATGCCGCCGTGCATCACGGTTTCGCTTAGCTTCGGTATTTTGCCTTGCATGCTGTAGTGTCTGTGCACGGGCATAAATTTCAGCTAGCGTGTGGATGTCAGGGTCATAGTCATCACAGATGAGCTCTTCTTCGAGCCATCCATCAAGACCTTCCCAGAACCGAATGGTACGTGCTTGAGCCATTATCTCACCTAGAGCATTCCAATACCTATTCAGTTCATAGTAATAGTCACGAACATCGCGACCATTTTGATAGCAGCGGCGCAATTTTGCACGACACGTTTCCCGGTAATTAACGGGAAAGCAATAGTCGAACAATTCCTGATACCAACGGTCCAGTCGCCACTGCATATTACTTGTAAGTACATTCTGGTTATAGAATTGACGAGCACGGCCGGATGTATGTCGAGCCGCAACGTCAACTTGACGATACCAAGGTACTTCACCATCCTCAATATACTGATTGGCTTCAATGACATATTGCCAGAACTTTTCGTCATCATCTTCGCCATTATACACAGTCGGAGGTACGGGCTTCAAGCGGCTGGCTCGTGTCCTATGGTGGTGATGATGATCCCGTGAAGAACCGCTACTGTCTCCATCAGAGTCGTGCTCAGAGGGATCAGAGGGATCCTCGTGGGGGCGACTATGCGATCGGGCAGACAAACCACGGCGCTCTTGATGGCGCTGACCAGGAGTACACAAGGTACGTGTATAATCCATATGTCATTGCCATGCGGCATTCTGACTGATCTGCCGACTAGGACGCACGCGATCTTCGACCTGCTCAGTAGTGGCATGTTGAGGAGGTGCTGCTTCTCCCTCATGGAGATCTCGCACTCGAGTTTCACGACGGTACTCATGTGGTCTTGCCGTTGGAGCAGTCGTCGAGCGCTGTGCTCTCACATCGGTTTCACGGTGAGATCGGTGGCTTTGATGGCCATGCGAAGTGTGTGTACGTTGAGCCTCAAGGAGTTGGGTAAGCAATTCTTGCTGCTGTGTTAGCTGTGCTTGCAACAGCTCATTCTGTCGTTGCAGCAGCTTAAATTTGTCCTTAGGCCCACGAACAGGACTCTGAGCCGAGGAATGAGACACATCGGTGTCAGACAATTCACTTGGAGTCTGTGTGCATGTTCGCCTGGTGGGACGACTCGGTCCCGCTGCCGAAGTAGAGGGATGGGACGTTTGTCTAGTCCCTTTCTTAAATGTACTCAACAGGATCTGTTGTGTTTCAGGATCCAATTCGCTCTCATCGAACCGTAGGTTACTGAGGTTTGCAATTTCGGGATCTTCATCTTCAGAAGACTTAGATGAAGCAGGAGGTGGAGTGACCGGTAATGCAGGCGCACGCCCTTTTCCCTTATCACACGGGTGGTCTCTACCGACCTCTGTATCAGTCTCATCGGCCTCATGCATAGGACGATGTTTTGAGCTCTTAGTATCATTATTGGATACTTTATGTGTAGTAGACTGTACATCATGTACTAATCTACTTAATCCTTCTTCATTCAAGGATTCAGACATCGCAGCGCGTCCGCTGGGGTCTGTGGTGCGAGCAACAAATATTCGCGCCGCTGCTGCACGTTCAGATTCTGTCTCGGATGGGTATTCCATTTCATCCGATGAGTCCTGCTCATACTCCGGCTCTTCTCGAGCAGTGGCAAACCTCGGATGCCATTGAGCTGGAGGATCATCTTCAGAAGACGATCCATCCACAGTCCGTTGAAGATGGGTTTGTGGTGCTGAGCTGACAGACTCAAGAGCCCGCTGCCTAGCAGGAGGCTCTAGTACTTCGCGTGGATTTTGTATGTCATTACGAGCATGTTTGTGTGTAATTACAGGACTACCAATCGATAATGTAGCCATACAACTGCTGAGCTCTTCCTGAGTGGACGTGAATGACGTGTCACCCTCAGGCGGAGCTATGGCCTCAGTCAGTGTAGCCTGCGATGTGGCCTCGGTCACCGGTGTCAGCGACTCAGTGACCTCGGTCAAAGCAGACTCACGGGCCGATGGTCCTGCTTCCCCGCTGGTGGTCGAGAATCTCCCAGGAGGAGCCGGAGAAGGATTTCCCGGCTCCTGCGGAGCGTCAACCACCACCGGCCCGCGTTTGGCTGCCAGGCGCTTGCTGCGGCGTGGAACGGGCTCGGGGACAGCAGCCTCGACGACTGCTGCCTGATCCTCGCCCATCGGCTGAGGGCCGGGCTCAGGAGAATGGCGAAAAGCACCACTCTCGAGTCGGTCAATGACCTCAGCCGAAATCATAGGTGGCGTACGACTAGCGTGCACACGCCCGCGATCGTCCGCTGACAGCGAACGATCGGATGCAGCAGGGGAGGACTCACCACGTCGAGTATTCGTGCGACCACGATTTCGAGACCGTGTTTGACGATGGACGGTGATATCGTCGGTCGCACCGGGGTTTCTTTCGAAGGATTCGGATGCCATGTCTACAGTCGAGGGTACCGGTCGATGCAGAGAAGCAAAATATAAACAAACTAGAGAGGAATTGAGGAGAAGGGGCGACTACGAGGCGTTACCGGGGTTGATCAGACCACAGAAGACCAGGCAGGCACGAAGACGTTGAGAGTAGAGGATCGCTTGTCAAAAATGTGTAACGTTCGGATGGTCCAATCGGGAGATAGACCTCGGAGCGGTACAGGAAAAAAGAAATCAGAGGTTCACGCAAGATGACAGCTACAAACTCTGTTGTCTCGATGAACGCTAAGGAGAAAAGAGAAGTCGTAAGTACAGCTGCTTTTATCTACGGGCGTGGGAAAAGGGAGAGATCAGGAAAATTAGGTAATGAACGGATCGGTGATGCCCACGTATATCTGTCGAGTCAGTAATAAATAAATATGAAAAATACCTATACTAGGGAAGAGACGATCTGGGCGTTACAGAAAGGCATCCAATGAGAAGCAAAGTTTTAACATACGTACTTGACGTCTTCATTTAAAATGGGGTTAGCCTCGTGCGGTTCGAAGTGTTGTATTGTATTTGACTGTTTTGAAAGTTTGCAAGGCACATTGAAAGCCGAATATGGTGGTTGACTATCACGATCGATCAGATCGATCATGATCAGAGTCTCCATATATCCTCAATTGCCTAGAAAGGAGAATAGATCTCTCACTAATAGCAAATTTTGACTGCAACAAGGCCACACCTCAAAGACAAATATTATCAACTCGAATTACTTTGATTGTATATAAATAAGACTTTGTCCTCTCGTACAATAAATATGGAGTGCTAAGTTCGCAGTCCGACTTGTTATACGTTATTTATGTAAAGAGGGATAGGTAGAGTATCCAGCGCGAACCTATCCATAGCTAGAAAAAGAGAATGAATAGACGAAACAAGCGTGATAATAGATGTACTCGGCACCCTGTCAGAAATAAACATCCACCTGCAGGCCCTATCGACAATGAGATTAAGATGGAAAAGATAGCTGCTCATCACAACGCCCGTCGCCCCCACCTGACCGAACGACGCTGACAAGCCCGAAACTGTTGGGATTTTACAGCAGGGTGGTCCAGCCAGCGTCCCTCGTCTTCTTAACGAGGCGCTTCACCTCCTGTGAACGCGCACGTGTGGTGACAAGGAGCGTATCAGGCATGTCAACGATAACCAGATCGTCGACACCCAAGCACGCAACGAGGCGGCCAGATCCTGGCACGATAATACCGCCTACGACCTGTTCGGTAAGGACTGCATGGAAGGGCAGTGAATCAGAACAGACAGACATTCAGAGGTAATCGAGCGGATGGGACAGTGTCATACATACCGAGATTACTGTCACCCAAAACTTTCGGCTGGTTTATTTCGGCTGGTATCAAATCCGCAAGCGATGAGAAGTCGCCGACATCGTCCCAACCTGGACGTACATGATGGTGTCAGCCTTGAGACGGCAGCCCAACATACAATGACATATGATTATTTCCACGCACCGAAAGTCGCCGGTACAACGGCGACACGTCCCTCAGCGGCGGCAGGCTCAGCGACAGCATTATCAATGGGGATCTTCTCGAGCGTAGGCCACACCTCAGCCAGAACCTCCTGGCGTCTGGGTATGTCTTCCCACACGTCACTGATACGCTGAAGGCCGTCATGTAGCTCAGGTTTGTAAATGGACAGGAGCTTCATCAAGAATTGTGCCTTTGTGACGAACATACCAGCGTTCCAGCGGTAGTTACCCGAAGTGATGTACGCCGCCGCGGTACGCGAGTCGGGCTTCTCTTTGAAGCTGGACACAAGGCGGGAGTTGGGTGTCTCTTTGTAACCAAGCTTCTCGCCGAGACGCACGTAACCAAAGCCCGTGGACGGGTGCGAAGGCGCGATACCAATAGTGACAAGGAAGTCCTTTTTCGCCACCTCAACGGCTTCCGCAACCGCGGACAGAAATGCATCGTCACCCGAAATCATGTGGTCAGCGGCGAAGGAACCTATGATAGCGTCGGGATCACGCTTCACGAGGATAGCTGCGGCGAGGCCTATGGCGGCCATGGATTCCTTCGGGCCAGGCTCACAAAAGAGGTTTTCAGGGCGAAGGTCGGGAAGCTGTTCATGGATGGACTTGACATGTAAAGGACCTGCCACGACAGTGGTACGCGCAGGGGACGTCAGCGGGATGAGGCGGTCCCAGGTTGCCTGAATGAGTGAACGACCCTTGAGAGTGAGATCGAGGAGGAATTTTGGATGGCCTTCGCGCGACAGCGGCCACAGACGCGTGCCAGCACCGCCAGCGGGGATGACAACATAAAAGCCGGGAATGTCGTGCGTGAAGGGGAATGCGGTAAGTGCATTTTCGCCGAGCGGGGATGGGTGGGAATGATGGCGGGCTAAGGAGGCCGGGAGAGTCGACAGGTTGAGCAGGGCGGGTGACAAGAAGGGACCAGGCGAGCGAGCACTGACTGCGCGCAGCTGAGGGCTGGACGGGGGCTGCGGGGTCACGAAGCCATTGCGTTGCGAACTCTGTGCGTGAACGGGTCAACACCAGTAGAGGGACGGACTTCCGGCACACGCTCGATGCACGCAACTCACCTGAATGCCGTCCCGCAGCTGCCTTTCGAGACTCGCGTTTTGCGAGCGCAACTCAGCGGTTTCATGGCGTAGGTCCTGGATGTCTGCATTCTAGAGGCGTGCTTAGTCGATGCTACGCTAAACCGGGGAGAAGGATCGCCAACGTACTGATTTCTGGAGGGCGAGCATAATCTGCTCGAACATGGACTCGACGCCGAGCGTGCTGGGTGTCTGTGCGGCCATTTCGACGGTTGGGATGATGTACGGGGGAAGGACGAGGGGTTTGTGGCTTCACGGAAAAATGAAACCGCAGTAGAGACACGACAGTTGTTATAAGTCAAGTCAGAGGAGAGGTCGCGGACGTCGGACTGAAATCTCAATTAGGGGACGCGTTTGTTCGCTCAAAAATATGTTTATTTATGATTGCATGACCACCCAGGATTCTAGGCGATGGATGCATCAATGCGCGGCATCCGCGTACGGCCAAAAGTATATGCCACTGCACATGCTCTGCCCCGGGCCCATGCCCGCTTGCTGTCCAGCCGCTGTTCTGGCAGCCGCGGAGGCCCTGACGACCGGTGGAGACCTCGACGCGACCAAAAAGATGGCAAGAGATCTCTGCCATGCCCACGGTCGTCCTCGACAACAATTCCACGTAGCGTTGTATCAGGCCTCCACGATCGACAAACGTGTGCCACCGCGCCCAAGTCTGTACGATCACGATCACTATTGCACTACTTATTATGGTATAACACCTCCACTATACATCTGTCCTCCCGCAGTAGTGCATGTCTTCGTACCTAGAACAACATATACTGTCCCGTTTCGACCAGTTGTTCCCGTCACGGTCACCTCGGCTCGGGAACACCTGCCTGGCGGGACCTGTCACAGGTCACCACTGTCCGGGAACCCGTGACAAACCTAGCCGGAAATAATATTGAATTGATGTCTGTAGGTTCTTTGCAGGAATTGAACTCAAAACCCCAGGAATCCCCAAGTAACCACTTGAATCACACAAACCACTAAGACATGCTACCTACAGTAGGTTGGGGTGTGAATAACTAGGAACATAATGAAGCCTGTCACAGGTCACAAGGCCTTGGGAACCCGGGAACTCCCCAGACCACCCTGTCACGCGAAAAACCCGGGAACAAGTGGTCGAAACGGAACAGTATACATAGAGTCAGAGGCAATATCCCACTATGAATGTGCATGAATGTGTTTTGCGGAAAGTTGACAAGATTGCAGGTGCAGTGACGTAAGCTCGCGCACGGCTCACGCCCACCGTAGGACAAGATAACCATCAGGGAAACCATAACTGAGATGTTTCGCGATCACGAGACTGATGTCATCAAATCGCGACATCAGTCTCGATCACGTTCTTGTTGAGACGCAAAGCATCAGTGCGCGCTCAAACTCTTGTTTCGAGCGCTCACCTTCTTGCTTCGTACTCAGTGCCTCTTCAACAATTTTGACCCTGCCTAGCGCAATTGTCATGTCTGAACCTACTGTCACCTCTCACATGCACGACTCCACTGCCACTGGCACTGAAGGCGACGCACCGAGCGACACTCCTCCCACCGAAACCCCACCCAACGAACCCGCCCCGGCGCATACGGCCCCAGACTTTGTCAACAAGTACCTGAACGCCCCAGCTGACCTTGATTACAACGGCACTCTCCTGGGTTACCATCTCGCCTACAACATCAAGATGCAAGCGCACAACATCGATCAGCTGTCAATGTCTATGCGCCATATGGCGGACTCCATAGCTTTTCCTCAACCCAGTAAACCTCAAGAGGCTTATTTTGGTTACTCGCCCGTGGAACTTTACTCCTTCGCCAACGACAAGCGCTTCCATAAGTTTCATGAGGACTTGATGGGCGAAGCGGGCTTGCCACAACACTTGCTCGCCGCTATCTCTGCTTACCGTCTGGAACCCCCAGGAGGACAAATGCCCACCAGTGCCAACCCTCCTCCGTCCACTGTAGGTAAAGACTGCAAAGACAAGAACAAAACCCCTCCCACATGGAAACACTCGATGCCTTCCGTAAAACTGACACCCTTGATCGTCGGCACTCGCCCTGTCCTTACCTATCCCAACGAGTACTTGTTTGCGGCTAGAAACCTCATCCCCATTCCTCTCGTTATTCTACGTACCAGTATTATTAAAGACTTCGTTAACAAGCACTCCACCATACCCATGAGGAAACACAATGCGCCCGCCCCCACCGACGAAGGAAAACCCAACACCCTCTTTTTCATCGACAACGACGCCATTTACAAAAAATTTGGCGAAGACAACACCACCAACGTCCCCTTCCACGCCTGGTGCGACGCTATGCAAAATTTCCTTCAAATCATCGAGTTTCTGTGCAACGAAGACGACCCTTCATGGTACGACAACTGGAGTCAGCATGTCAACTTTTTCAAAAACTTGGACAATGCGGCGGAAAACTACGAAACTTGGTTCCCATTGGAATGCGATTTCGCCAAGCAAATACGCGAACACCAAACCTTCAACGCCGAAGTGTACACCACCCGGGTTTGCAACGCCGTCGACAATGCCGCCCGCACCGCCGATAGCGACGCAAGAGTCAGAAAATTGGAGGAGCAACTCACAGCCACCAAACGCACTTACTCTGCTTTCGCATCTTCCGACAGACCTGCAAAATACCCAAAACATTCCTTTCGTGATTCCTTTCGAGAGATCCAGCATTCCGAGAAGCGCCAGGACGACCGTACTGTCTGCCTCATCTGCCTGGACGGTCACAAGTTCAGCCAGCACCCACCAGCAAAATTGAAGTCCAGCTCGGGTAAAGAGTACATCTCCAAGCTCGTCGACGGCGCCCTCGTGCGATCCTCCGACGGAAAATCTATTTGCATCTCTTGGAACATCTATGGAAAAGCCAGTAAGTGCTGTGCCCCGGGCGGCCACGGCCGCAATCGCCTGCACATATGCTCCCTCTGCGGTTCGCGTGACCACGGACTCCTCAAGAGTTCCTGTGCCCCTGCCAGCGCCACCCATTGATCAACTCCCCATCTCGCCTTACTCGCACCCGCTGCTGCCACACCGTTTTCTTCGCTACACAGACTTCCATTCAACTATCACCCAGTGTCCCCCTCTCCCTAACAACACTCCCGCGGACTCACTCTTGTACGATAGTGTAACAACTCCTTGGTCTCCCGACGGATTCCAAACCATGCTAGACCGTTTTGATTTGACACCCCATTATTCTTCACTCGTAGACAATTTAATTCACGGATTTCCTCTCGGCAACCTTCCCCCCCTCGACCATTCTATCATCCTGAAAAATCACCCATCGGTCGCCGCCTACCCTGACGAAGTTGCCGCTTATCTCGAAAAAGAACGTTCCCTCGGCCGCAAGTCAGGTCCCTTCACGCACTCCGAAGTCATCTGCATCATGCGCGGCCCCATCATGGTTTCCCCGCTTATCGTTTCCGTCCAACCACAAGGTCCCGGCGAGGCAGACAAAATCCGTATCTGTCAGAATCTCTCCAAGGTCGACCCGTCCACGGGGAAATCTTTCAACGATCTCATGTCCAAAGAAGAATTTCCGACTCGTTTCGACTTCGCCTGGGATATCGCTCATGTGGTAAGCTTATTTTCCCCCTCCTACTTCTCTGACCTCCTAGCCCCACCACCGCATCGCCGATCTACAACATTTCTCACTCTGTCCATCACTCATTCTTCCACTCTCCTTCGTGCCCTTCAATCCACGCGCCTACTGCACTCTCATCACTCTTATCACTCTTTCCATTCGGTCATGACGCACTCTCACCACTCTTTCCACTCCTTTCTTATTCCACTCACAATGCACGCCATGTGTTCATTCCCATTCCTCCACTTACACTCTCCCCTTACTCTTTTTCTTCTACCCATCCTCGGATCAGCCCAACGCACGCTCCACCCCACTCTTTCGCGACGCCGGCCACCACTCGCACTTACACTCGCACTTCCCCCCACACTCTCATGTCATCACTCCAACCTGTACTTTGAAGTTATTCCCATATTCGCCTATCCTCATATTTTCATTAACTTTGCGCTATTCATCGGTGCTTGCCATCACGACCAATCCCCTCTCTTCACTTATCTCTCACTCACGACATTAACACCATGCTGACATGACCCCGTAGGTGGCGAATTCACCCTCAGGCACCCAAGCGTGTGCTTTCGATCTGAGCGCTTTTCATCGCACGTGCCCCGTGCGACCTGACCACAAGCCATATCTCGTCGTCCAAGATGCCAACGGTGGTTTCTGGCCAGATCACAATCACTGCTTCAGGGCACGACCGGCAAGCAGTAACTCTGGCATAATCGCCAACGCCCTGATTGATATCATGGAGGCGCTCAACATCCGGCCCAACGCAAAATATGAAGACGACATTACTTCCTTCCGCCTCCCTTCTCCTTCGGGGACTTTCATCTCTGGGAACTTTTGCTACGACTACAACAAAGCTGCTGTACTGCAACACGTTTCCCTTCTGAGCCCCGACTGGAACTTGGAAAAGACTGGTGCTGAATACGGCGACTGTTTCGATGCCCTCGGTTTTTCCTGGGACATTCCTCGTTGCACCGTCCGCCTGATCGAACGCAAGCGTCTGAAGTACGCTCACCGTGTGACCTCTATGGCTTCTCTGGCAACGTCTGGTGCTCGCTTCTCGCTCCACGACCTACAAACCATCCACGGCACCCTCATCCATATCTGTTTCGTACACCGGGACGGCGGCACTCATCTTCCCCCATTCTCCAACGCCATGTCGGCGTACCATAGCGACACCTTCGTCAAACGCTTCGCCCCTCACGCTGTGGTCTCTGCTCTCCTCTGGTGGCAACAACGCCTGGCTGTGCCGCTCTACAATCGAACACTTCCCCCCATGCATAACTTGCACGATATCCACATCTACGTTGACGCCTCCACCAATTGGGGCATCGGCATCATCATTTCCGACCGCTTCGATGCTTTCGTGAACAAACCCGGGTGGAAAACTCAAGGCCACGACATCTGCTGGCTTGAATCACTTGCTCTGGAATTTGCCGTCTATGCTCTTCAAGCCCTCGGCCATTCTGATTGCCGACTTCTTGTCCACTCGGACAACACTGGCGCCATAGGCGCACATCTCAAAAGCAGATCCCGCAATACCCACATTAACTTATCTGTGCGACGCACATTTGCAGTACTCTCCGCATCCGCAATTAGCTTAGAATTTGCTTACATAGCTTCTGAAGAAAATCCGGCTGACGCAGTCTCGCGTGGGGACTTTAGCGCCGCCGGTCAGCGCCTTCCCGCGCTGTTTGATATTCCGAGCGAGATCGTAAGCGCCATTGAGCGCTTCGATCTGCTCACTCATGATATTCTTCATGTCAATCATGTGAGTGCTTCTTACCGTTCTCCCCACTCTCCTCACATTGCCCTAGTAACAATCCTACTCATACTGCGGCAGTACGTCCTGTCGCCGAGGACGAGGATCCCACGCCTCCTCGCACCTCTAAATTAATGTTGTCCCTCTGCCCTCTTCCTCGCGCCACCCTTGCATCTGCAATCAATTTCTCTCTCTCTCGTTCCCCCCGTACCTCCCTTCACCTCGCCTTGCCTGCGCCCACACCTCCCAATCCTGAACCACAGACCCCACTGCCCCGTCTTTCGCAACCTCCCATCCCACTCTCCACCTTGTTGCCCTCACGGTCCACTTTCTTGCCTCCACAATCACTCGACTCTTTCACGCTGCAACATGTCCTCGCACCCGACGCCCGTCACCACGTGCTGTCCACCTTCCGATCCATCAAACCACGCGCCGCTAAAGATCCAAACTGGATCGCTCCAAGTCCACTACGTCCCGCGTGTCCCACCGCTGAGCGCATTTTCCGTTGGAAATCACTGGCCTCCCTTAACTTAGATGAGTCTCTGCGCACTGAATCGCCCGCGCTCCAAGCGGGTTACTGGCTCAGCCTCACGTCCTCTTTCACCGAACCCACCCGATCTTCCTACGGCGCCGGCCTGCTCCGTTTCCACCAATTCTGCGATCAGAACAACGTCTCCGAGTCCCGACGTATGCCTATCCATGTCACTCTTCTGGCTTCTTTCCTTGGCTGCTGGTCATCACGAGTGTCTGGATCTACTATCAAGAACTGGCTCTCAGGACTGAAAGCGTGGCATGATATCAACCTTCAACCTTGGTTAGGAGACCACACCCTCATCCGTTTGGCCCGTTGCTTAGCCGCGCGTGAAGGCAGACTGCACCACTGTCCAATCCGCCAGCCGGTCACTTGTGAACTTTTACTCCTTCTCCGTCGAGGATTGGATATCTTTTCCCCCAAGGGCGCGGCCATTTGGGCTTGTGCTTGTTGCCTCTTCTGGTCATGCTGTCGTGCAGGTAAGCACTCCAGCAGCTCCTCCATTCACACTCCTTACACTGTGACCTCCGCACCAGGGGAACTGACAGTTCCTTCCATAAACACCGTTGACCCCTTGCGGCACGTTTCCAAGGCCTTCGCGTCTATCTCTTTCACGTACACTGAAACCAACATTCCCGTTGCCCTGTTCAATGTCCCCTGGACAAAGACCACCCACGAGCACGGAGCGCGCATACGTCTGACTGCCAGAGGCGACGACCTTTGCCCGCGTTGGGCTCTATGGAACCACCTCCACAACGTCAATGCGCTTCTCCCTATGGACGCTCCTCTCTTCGCATACCTGCCTCCCGGATCGTTATCACCTCTCCCTCTCGTGAAAAGTGACTTCCTCAACCAGTGCAACACCATATGGGCCGATGCCGGTCACACAGCACTCAACGGCCATAGCTTCCACATTGGTGGCGCCGTCGAGCTTTTACTCGCAGGCATGGACCCTCAATCCGTGGCTATGACCGGTGGTTGGACCTCTCTCTCTTTTCTTTTATACTGGCGCCGCCTCGATGAATTGATTCCCTTCCAGACCATTTCCGCATACAAGGATAAGGATTTCCGTACCCTGCGCTCGAACATCCATTCTTTCCAATCACGTTGCAACATTACGCTTCCCACTGCCACCTTAGACTCAGACTTGTAATTTTGTTCTTCTGTATTGTATTATATTGTCATCGTTATAATAATCACGCCTGACTACCCGCACACTGCGTCGCTCATTTCCCGGTTGGGCTTCCTCCGCCCGGACATAAGTTTCCTTAACGAGATTGCGGTCATCTGACCCTTCACGCACCTCATTGGGGGAACCTCGCATCTAACCTACTGAGGGCTCGGGATTTTTGAGCTGCGCTCGGTTGGGTACCTCGAACCCTCAGTCGTCCAGCAGGAGGTTCTTTGGTGCTTAGATGCTCAGGACTGGTCTGGCGGCCCGAAGTGATCTGGTTTACGCGATCGCGGTCGACACGTCGCATTAGTCACGCGACCGCGCCTAACTTCCTTCGCTACACCCCGATCACGCGCCCGCGGTCAACCGCTGATGCGGTCTCCCGATATGGCAGACGGGCCCAGACCTCTCCTTCCCCCAAAAAATCCTCGACACGACATTATACATTGCCATAACCCTCGGATACATCCATCCGCGCACGGTCAGTTAAAGACTTCTACTGATCGTGCTTATCTTGTAACCCAGCCACACGTCAGCTGTAATTGATTTCTTGTAGTAGCACTTGCAGTGATTCCATGTTGCCTAGCAGAAGATACTGATACGAAGCAACTATTAGTAGATACTCATGTTAGCACCAGTGCAATATGGACCGTGGCAGCCGGGCTCATGAGGAACA
Organism: Fistulina hepatica ATCC 64428; assembly: GCA_000934395.1. Taxonomy (NCBI): domain Eukaryota; kingdom Fungi; phylum Basidiomycota; class Agaricomycetes; order Agaricales; family Fistulinaceae; genus Fistulina; species Fistulina hepatica. The sequence continues at coordinate 209,973 of KN881581.1, read as the reverse complement.
TACACATCGGCTGGAAACGATGCTAGCTCATAAGGTAGTGAGCGAGTAGTCTACGAGAAGCAAGCAAGAACGCGGCCAACACCAATGACCCTGCGGGAATGGCGCCAAGAAGCGAGCTTGAGTTAACCAGTGGCGTGTCAGCGGTGAGGACGAGTTGACGATAAATTGTGGCCAAGATATGTATATCTGTGGCGTCGGGACTGGTGTTGGCGCTGGACTGGACTGGCGTTGACGCTGTACAAACATTGTGCGACCTAAATCAAGAACCGACGACATTCGGATACGGAGCCCGAGCACAGGCAGAGACGTACGGCCACGCAGTGAAAAAAAAAAGAGAAAAAAAAAACACCACAGAGAGCAATGAAAAATAAAGAGATTGTTTTTATATAACAGGAATCAATGGATCAGAAACACACGTTCGGGACGACGAAAAGGGCAAGACCTACTAGCTTAGAAGGAATATAACGCGTCAACCCCCCGCGTTGCATGTCTACTCATCATTCTCATCACCGAAGCTGAGAGGCTGGTATCTACGCGCTTTCTTGGACGGGTTCGCCAACGACACGCCCTTTGCGCGAGTCGGATGTCCACTGGCAGGCGACGCACTCCCTACAAATCCAATCATGGTGATCAATATATAGTATGTGGGCCTCGAAAATCAGGATCTGGCTTACTTGAGGATCCAGCATCGGGCATACCATGAACTACAGAACTATCGCCACTCCATCTTCTTTCCTTAGCAACTTGAGATGGGTCTGTCAATATCAGTCGAAGACGACGTCACGCCAAGGGCATAAAGGTGCCTACCTTCACTGAAGTCGCCTTGGTTGGATATTGGCATCCCGACGTCGAGGAGCAGTAAATCAGCGACTAAATATGACAACTTCAGGGTCGTGTAACTCACTTATTGTCGGTGCCGCGCCCGATAAAGGATAGAGTTGGCAATCATACAATCGCGAGGCGTGTGCAGCGATCTAAACGACAATGAAATCCAAGACTGAGTGGTCCGGAATGCACCGACCGCTAATATGAAGTTGGTGGTGTACGCCAATGCCTCTGATCGCTTCAGTTCTGTAAGCAGGACATGAAGGGGCCGTTTTGCATTCGGACCGAGGGTAAGCTGGTAGGTTCCACGGTTCGCAGATTTGAAGTCAAGACGAGAATGCTTTAGATAAGAGAGTCCTTGCAAGGGCCAGACAACATGAGCTTCACCTTCATATCGTCAGCGTTATTTTCATCCCAGGCGGTGACATCGAGGTCTCCTCTAACAATGGTTTGGCGAAGTCGTCTGGCAAATCCATCCAGTTCCTGCGGAGAGCGGTGCTTTCCCTGAGATATATTGGAGCAATGTCGTATCAGGGCGAGCGTCGGATGCGTCGCGCACATCGCAACAAGTGAACATGGGATGTCAGACTTGGAGCAAACGGTTAAGAGAACGGAAACTTGCGCACCCCGAGTAGTTTTTGAACGTCTTCTTCGGTCCAAGAACCTTTCCACCAGCGACCATAGCCTTTCAGGCCTAAATGTACATTCCAAGCACTATCCGAGTCCTGAATAGAAACACTTGACGCGACTACGAATGAGTTGGACCCTTGGTGAATGATCTACAGCGGCGCTGTCATGAGATTCGAGAAACGGCCTATTTGAGTAGAAAGCAAACCTGAATAATATCATCGAGACACGAAAAGCTTGAGAGCAGGCTCATGACCATCAGTGAAAGTCTGCAAGTGTTGGGAGAGAACCGTTTCCCTCCATGTTGCAAGGAGAGTCGAGACGAGCAGGTCCTGCCATGCATGTCATCACGTTCGGTACCGCAATGGCCGGTCACGTGATGGACAGTTTTTGCCTTTGATGCGGATGCGCCTGCTTTGTCTTCTTCTGCCATCTGGGGTATCTTTGCATTCGACTGCTATGTCGATAAAAACTTGTGCTGAACGAATGTATCCCAACGGCCACGACGTCTGAGGCCTCATTCAACTTGAGCGTGTGCCATTGGCATCCTGAGATTCGTCAGACTGTCCCGGAGAATGTCCTCTCCCTCCTACGGATGGCGCGCAAGCTGGGATATAGTGAAACCCCGGACTACGATGTCTATCGAGCGCTTTTCCCGGTTGGGAATGAGGCGGCACCCGTTGTTTCAGCGCACCAACGCCCTGTTCAGACATTCGTGGACGATGGGTGTTCGAGGCGCCGTTCTCCCGTTCAAGGCCCTCGAAACTTGGCCACTCCGAATAATAATGCAGCAGTTGTGGCTTCTGCTAGATCGCGAAAGATTTCTACTTCCCCTGGTTCCCATATTTCTTCCCCCCCCCATGTGAGCTTATGTTCGCAGTTTGAACGTGCCGACACGATCACAACCGCTGCTCCTGGTCATGTGTGCCCTCCTGTCATTTCTATGCACATAGACGAACGCGCCGTCGCTGCAGATGCAAGCCAGCTCGATGTCCACCTCGACATAAATGTTGATCCAGCCCCGCTACACTCAGCAATGCGGGTGATATCCCTCAACCGATCGATGTAGTCCTGCCTGCATCTCCTGAGAAGCAGGCTGTCGACGTTGCTGCTGCCTTTGCCAGTAATTCGAATCCGGCAGTATGCGTCTCGCGCCGGAGCCGTTCGACTGCCGAGCATGCAAGCGTTCCTCGTCGTCCGTCGAAGCTGCCGGGCATCCCTAAGCCTGCCATTCCTGTTGGCCGGAGTACAGCTGTCGCCGATTCTGGCATGAAACTGGAGGTTTCACAAGGTAAACTTATTGTGCGTGATTCTTCACTCGACTTGCAGGTCGCTCTACTGTTCATGTGGTCTCGCATGTTCCTGCCGTTGCTACGAACGCTGCTCCCGCCCACGCTCTCCTAGAACCTTTGACGAAGCCTGACCACCCGAGTATGACTGCCGGTTCTGATAACCCGACCCCATCCGTCCCCTGCAACTTGCCTAGTATCCTGCGGAAGTGGCTGGTCTCCGTTCTCTGGTTTTGCTTGATTTTGCTTGCCTGGATTCGTCTCCCTTTCTGTGGCGCTCCAGGACATCAGATCCTGAACGAGAAAACGCTCCTGTCGCTCGTCGCCAGCAGATTACCGCGCTTCCTCAGATGCAAATGACCAGAGATGGTCATCCTCGGATGGTTGTTACTGCCAATCCGAAATTGCCTGGACCTCTCCCTTCCAATCTTCCTACCCCTGACCCTCCAAGACCACCCACATCGTGTTTGAGCGACCGCCCGGTCGAACCTGACCCCAAGTGTCGTCCCGGCATTCTGAGTAGATTGATGGGTTGGTATCATCGCTGGAGAAACCAAATTTTTTTTCTTTATAATAAGTACTATATGCCATATAGCTGTGACTGTTATTGTGCTTGTCTCTTTCCCGTTCGCCCTACTCATGGACGGTCATGACTTAATACGATTCTCATGCTAGACGTAGATAATGCATTTCAGCGACGACGCCTTTACTGTACGTCCTCGTATTTATAACTGTAATGATAATTTTCGGAATCATCTAAAAACGCATCAGTTGAAAATCAAATTCATGAATGGTGAGACCGTTGTGGGCGAGAACACATGACGCACGCCTGGCGCAGATGAGGCCTCGAGGTGACATCACCGGCCAGGCTCGTCGATATAAATGCAGGTCGCGGATGGAGCCGTTCTAAGTTCTCGTCAAACCATCATGTCGGCCTTACTCAAATCTGTGTCTTTGTCCGTAGCTCGTCCGGCGACAGTCGCGTCGCGCAGCGTTTTGCGAGCAGTGAGTACTGGTGCGCCAGGTCACGCACGCACTATGTGCTGACGCTGCCCACACAGCCGCACCGCAATTACAACCAGCCGCCCCACGGTGCGGATGCTCCGGAGCAGCCAAACAAGAACTACAACAACATGATATTGTACGGCGCGCTCGCTCTCGGAGCGGCAGGCCTGGGATACTATTACATGTCCGATAACAAGAAGGTCGACGAGCTTGAGGCCAAAAGAAAGGCTAGCCAGGAGAAGATGAAAGCCAAGACGCAAGAGCTCGGTGACACCGCAAAGGCGCGTGGGGAGGACACACGCAAGCAGGCCGAGAAGCAGTTCGATTCCGCGAGGGTGAGTCACTAGCTTCAAAGGTGTACATACGTGTCGCCACTGTCGCGGCGCTCATCGCCGTGTTAAACACGCGCACACAGGCTTCCACGCGTGAGCAAGTAGAGAAATCGATAGGGGATCTTCGTAAATCATCAGAAAATCTCTATGATGAAGCACGAGCGACGACTCAGAAGAAGTGGGAGGGAGGCAAGGATGCGGCAGAGAAGTATCGTGAGGCGAAGTCAGCAACATCGGAGAAAGCTGAAGAAGCCAAATCTAGCTGGTTCGGTTGGCTGGGCTGGGGCAAGAGCAAGGCGCAAGAAACGAAGGAAGAAGCAGAAAAGCAGGCAGCAAAATCAGCAGATGAAATCAAGAAACGGCTGGACAGAGGTGGCGTGTAAAATATGCATGTTTCGTGGTTGTGCAATTGAGGAGACCGTTGTATTTTATGTTGTTCCGTAACAAGAAATTATTTGGACTTTTTCCGATGTTTTTATTTAAGTTTGCGAAAAGTATACATTGACCGCTGAGTCTAATACGTGTTGTCCTTTGTGTGTTGTCCGTGCTTACGTCACTGATCAATCAAAACACTCTGAGTCATAGTGAGGGCAATGGACTGGTTTGCTCAGTCAATGGTGTTTCGTTCTTACCATCATCATGTCCGTTCCCGCAAAAGTGTCTTTCACTGTCCGAAGACCGACGCCGGCATCGCGAGCGCCGTCCTCGGGTGCTGAGTCAGATGGGGGCACTTTCAAAGTTCCTGCACTTCCTCGCCACCTACGCAATGGATCTTCTACTCCAGGCAGTCCTCTTGCAAGGAGCGCTAATGCTTCACCCAGGCCGGCTTCTGATTCCGGCGACAGTGAAGAGGAAGACTCCAATCAAGACGAGCTGCTGACTGAATTTGATAGTGTCAGCATTGAGCGGTCTGTATTTTCTCGTTCTTCGCCTTTGCAGCCATCTCAACTTACCCAAGCCTCCACCGGCGACATTTACCTCTTTAGTCAAAAGAAGAGGAAAAATGCCCCGCAGGCACCGCTTGTCATACCAACCGCGAAAAACAAGGATTGGAGAGAGGTTGCGCGCAAACGTAGGAGCACGAAGCAGTTTGTTCCGAAGTCTGCACAAGCGCGGACTGGTGCAGATGGCAGTGTTGGCGGCTTAGGGACGCGCGACACGGTTAATTCTGGACCTCAGCTGGCGGGGTTGCAGGTCAAGACGAAGAAGGTCATCCAAGAGGTTTCTGCCAAGGTACATGACGGGGACGATGCCATGGAGGTTGTTACGCAGGTCGAAGAAGAGACAGAGGATCAGCGTGCCCTCCGCGCATTGCTCGCTGGTTCAGACGGTCAAGAGGACGGCCCCGTTGTTGACGTGATACCAGTGAACGTCTCGGAAGCCGATGCTTTCAAGCAGGATATCGAGGAGCTACCCGACTCTTCGACACTAGAAGACTACGCTCGCGTCCCCGTATCTCAATTTGGGGCGGCGTTGCTCCGTGGCATGGGGTGGAAGGAGGGTACGAAGTTTTCGAAACGCGGCGACAATGGCACCGTTGAGCCGTATCTGCCTCAGGCCCGCCCGGCGCTTCTGGGCATCGGTGCGAAGGAGCAAGAGGTGTACGACGATGGGTCGAAGAAGAACGGGCGCCACAGTCGACCCAATAAGCGGTATATCCCCGTTCTGAAGCAAGAACGGGACTCGCGTGGCGGTACGCCAAGCGACAACAAGCGGCGGGACAGGTCGCGTTCGCCGAAGCGGGATGATTACAAGCCCTCGCGGGATTATGACAGACGGAGCCACTCTCGAAAACACGATCGCGGTTCAGACCGCGAGTACGACCGCGACAGAGAGTGCAAGCAAGATCACGACTCTCGGGACTGGGATCGCGATCGAGACCGAAACTACGACAGGGAACCTCGCAAAGAAAAGGATTATTACAAGGGTTCGAGAGACAGTTCGCCAAATGGCGGGCGTCATACTTAGGCCTTGGTATAGGCTATATGCGTGATGACGACTGTATAGATTTTTTTTTCCTTTCATCCATTTGCATATGTCATTGCGAACTCGCTATGCGATCACTTGTGACCCGCAATCATCTTCTTACTTAACGGAAACACCGAATTATCCGTGTCTCGATCTTGTTTGCCTCGAAAATCAAATCCGCTTTTTCTCAAAGTGCTCCCTGGTCCGCCCTACCGGGCGCAATATCCTCCTCAATGAACGCATGCATGCATTCAGTCCGCTGCGTCGAAGCACACCAGATTCCAAACTAAATTAGATACCCTGGTTCGCTCTCGGAAATACAGAATAACAGCGCGAAAAAATATACAAACAATGCGGACGTGGGCATATGGTGTGGCTACGAGGATACGTATTACGAAGAAGATGTGGTGACTCGAGAGGTATAGCCGACGAACAGGTAAGACGGGTAATAGACAGGATGTGACGCGACGGACGACGACAGGATAAATAAACTGACAAGCGGGAAACGTGAGTTAAAAGACACAATCGGCGGACATACTCGACTATTCTTCAGCGCCCGAGGGAGAGGAAGCGTATGAGGAACTTGACAATGTGCACAACATGTAGCATGAAGCCAACAAGGTGGTGAACACGGGAGGGCGTGATAAGCAGTTCCACAATGAAACGGATATAGGTTGAAGAGCGGATGTCGTAACGCGGAGTATGAACCAACTAGTAGTAGAATGGCGCAGTATCGTGAAGCCGACTGCCTAAGAATACTGGTTCGGCTTCCATCCAATATGCACTGGAATGAGCGAAATAGAAGCCGTGTATGGGGAAGTGTAAGAACACAGGCGAATGAAAACATGCTTGGTGGCGAGAAAGGGGAATTCTGGCTGAAGCGAGGGATGTCCTATTTGCGATCGAAAGTTTGTTTGAAGGGGGTGTGTATTTTTTTCTCACTACTGAAAGGTGTCGTGAGAGAGACGTGATGATAGCGTTCAGTCGTGCTTGAAGACGCCAACGGGTAGGGTGACAACTGCTGCCTTCTCCGCGGCTAACAGGTCGGACAGGCCGACATAATAGGCGACGAAGGCAGTGAGGATACCGATAACTCCACCACCTTTGATAACACTGAAAAACGACGTCAGAGAACCCAATTCAACATGGTGCATATGAAGGACACATTGGTGAATAATGATGCTAAGCGTGGAGAACACTAACCTGGTACTACCGGAGAAATTACCAGCAGCAAGCAGAATGAAAGTAATGGTCAATAACGTGAAAAGAATAATGAAGCCCCATTGCCTGCGCAAGGCAGCGACCCTGAATGTAAAGGTCAGATAGCCTCTTAAAGGACATACTATGAGTTGAACTAACAGTAGGAAAAATGTGACGAAGGCCCATGACAGAAGGTAGATCCCCAAGGCGCTAGCAAGCGCGGTGGCGTCGGTGCCAAACGCATCTGTTATACCGGAGCCAGGAATGAGGATGGTGGCGTATGACATCCAGAAAGCACCATAGCTTGTAAAAGCTGTTCAAAAAATAGTCAGCAACGCTGTCACATGTAATCCGAAACAGATTATAAACAATTGGTGGATCTAGCAGTGATAACGTGGCTATATGCATATGAACTGCTGACCTGTAGCGCCGAACGTATTCCCACGAGGATATTCCCACATTCCTGTGTGGCGTGAGGATAAGCGAGGCAGATAAAGGTCATATGCGCGGACAGTACCTGCAAGCAGCTGAACACGCGTATCTCTCAGACCGGCAAAGCGAATAGAGATGAAGCGTGACATACCTGGGCAAGACCACCACAGAAGACAGCCATACCGACGACCACGTTCGGCTCAGTGATGTGCCTGACCTGTTAAAGCGATTGGGGGTTATGCGGGTAGTTGGATGATGGGCTGAGACAGGACCTGTGTGTTGTACATCGACAGGATGAATGTAGTAGACGCAAAGGAGAAGAGACCACTAAGGAAATTTGGTGAATGTCTGCATGTAATGTACAAATTCAACGCACAGTGGTCCAGGATTGGCGATGTGGGACCCAGGCACATGGGTGGGACGCCGGAGGGCGGCGCCCAATGAGTTGGAAGAGGATTCACCCTCGATAGCGCCGCCTTTCTCGAGATCTCGGGACATGTTGTTGTGGGGAACGGGGAACTCAGCGACAAAGGTCTAGGGAAGCGGCGGGCGCGGGGGGGAACGCCGGGAAAGGATGGACGCAGGAAGCAAGGGGAGCAATGGGGACATAGCGGGGGGGGAACGCTTTTATAGGGAACGCACGGGGGCATAGACGAGTCGATCAACACTGAGCTACGCGCATCTGCTTCCGAGATCTAAGATAATTCCGGTGGGGATATATTTGGGGGAATTTTTGATTTGCGCCTATTTGCCCTGTTCGCATGTCCAATAAATAGACGGACAGCTGGGGGGGACAGTTCTACTAGCTCTAGCACCCAAAAAAGTGGGACTGAAGAGCAGAAAATAACGCGAAATTAGGAGATCATGCCCCCCGGCCGCGCCAACCCTCCGCACGGCCCGGCGGACATCGCTGCCCCCAGTCTGGCCTATATGCGAGCTGTTCGCATATGTTTTGAATTTGCATCTCGAGAGATGCAATTTTAGAAGCCTGGATCGGCCCCCGGTGTGTCGTCAACGTCGGACTTCCCCCCCCCATTGCACAATGAGAAGCAGGCTGTGGATACGCATCGTTCTTGAAATCCCGGGATAGCGGCTGTTGCATCGATTTCTGCGGGAAATTGTATGAGCATGCCGTTTTTGGAATTCTGCTCAGATGTCCGCGATATAATCGATGTTGTTGTACGCACCTCGTGATCCCGAAGCCTGGGAACAACCGCAGCGTTTACGACAAGCTCGCATACTCGGTCATCCGCTAAGCCCTTCTCGTGCTCCATTTCATCCCTAGAGCCATTTCTCTTTGTCATGTGGCATGGGCATGCCTCGGGGGTTTGTTCTCGGAATACCCTTGTTGATTGAGGTACTTACATCCTGGAACACCACCATCAGCTTCGGAAGAACGGGGGCGCCACAAGCGTCCCCACTGACAATTCTTATCAATTCGACAACACTTCCAAGAGATGAGTGATCGGACTACATATTTTGCAGTTTGCCCATCTGATATCGCACATGAAAAATTTTAACCGATGCTCTCGCATACCAGTCCAAGGTTTCGCGTTACAGTTCCGAGTGTCGGTGTGCTGTCGGCTGACGATACGTAGGGCATCATAACGCCGAGGCACATGCATATTTCCCCTCTCGGCTATGATGCCACAGCGTGGAGAAGATGCGGGGAAATCTGGGGAACTGAGGAATGGAGCCTAAGGGATCAGGCACGCAGCATTCCTACGAGCCGTCAGGTGAGTCCGTTAAGCGCACTCTATCGTTATTCTTCGCGCCCTCACATCATGATGCTCGTTTGCAGATTTCTACACCCGGCTCTAGAACGCTGGTATGTGGGCCAAGCTCAGATGGTGTCCAATAACTGCATCACAGCACGGGCTTCCGCCAAGTCTGCAATAACTGAGAGCAGCGCGACGTGATGATGACTGCAATGCTGGACAACGATGGACGCCGACAAGGACCAACTCAGAATCCGCGTGGGGGCGGGAAAGTGTACATGTGTGTGGCAGCAACAGTCTTCGAAACCCGCAAGCAACTCACCGCGGAGGTAGGGAAGTGAGCCTGTCAGTCAGAGAAAACATCTGGGTTCTCTAAGATTGAGTGGACGTACAGATGCTTAACGTACTCGGAGTGAACGGTGACCGAAACAAAGAGGTTTGTGCCACCGATAAGAGCAGGCCCTATCACTGCAGTAATAGCCCCCGACCACATGACCGGCGCGAAGCGGCGCTCCACTAATTCAGTTGTGCTGTCCATAGAGAAGTCGCACCAGCAGACAGATGGAGATGGCATTAGCAAGTGCAGAGCGTATGTGACTCCGATGGCGCAATACGAACTACGGTGCCACGACAGGAGACCGACGTTGAATGAAGAGAAGAGGCTGTTATACATAATCCGGCTCTGTGGAGCATTTGTTGACCTCCTGTGCTAGGCTCGTAGCCGACATCAAGTTCATCAAGTGCGGGGGGATGTCGTCCATGCTAGGGCGGGATATCGTTGAACGGGTCGCGGCGCTGTCCCGGCAGGTGCGGATTGCGGGGAAGAGTGAGAGACGCGGGGTAGCTACAAAAGGTGCATATTGCCAAACGAGGCCAGCCGGCTAAGGCGGGCCGTCGCACGTGGGCGCGAGATCTCGGAAAAGATCTAGAGAGACAACTTCGGGGCTTCCGTGGCAGGTTGGAAATCGTAGTTACAACAATTATGCAGCTAGAAAAAATGATAGACCAGGTATAAGTTGGCATGATTACGTTGGAGGATGCAAAATAGAGCCAGGATATATTTTGTTTACACAGGAAAATTCTGTTAACTATAGACAATGTGTAATTTCATCGATTCCGCCAGACAACAATCCCAAGAAATATTTTTAAAAATCCAGTCAATAAACGACAGCCTGTGCGTTGGCACCGAATGTCGCGTTGAGCACCGCCGCTAGATCGTCCATCATCGACACGCCTCCACCGTCTTCATCATCCGAATCGGGTATTGCATGAAACGTTTGTTGTTGTTGTTGCATACTTGTGATCGGCGCTTGACGTTGCTGCGATGGCGCCTCAAGCTCCCGAGACGCAGACGCCGCCCTTGCTAGCCACACAGCATTGATACCGTCCTGTACGGCATTCGCTGTGGCAATGTGCTCGTCGCGAAGGATGTCCTCCATCGGAACGCTGGACTTGCGCGACGACGGATATCGCCTTTGCCCTCCTGGCGAGCCAATCTCGTCGTCTTCTTCGCCCCACCACGCCATGGTCTCTTGCTTGTCACCATCGTCCACATCGGACGGTAGCGGCGTGAGCGATGAGGCGCGGCTGACGGTCTGCTTCAGGAAGAGATTCGCTCGATTGCCGATGTACGGGCGGACAAGCGGACGGACGCGCGGATAGAGGTCCTTGAGGACTGGCTTGTCGCCGAAATTCCACGAAGGCTGCACTTTGCCGATGAAGCGGATCTTACGTGGACTCGATGGCGGTTGAGGAGATGACAGGCGGGAGCAAGGAGACAAAGACCGCGAAATGACGACAGAATTGTTACTATTGCGCTCGAAGGCTGCACCGAGGTGGTTTCCATCGAAATGGTATAGTGTGCCCCAGAATGTCGCGGCACCATGTGTGACAGGACGTCGACGAGTGGGAGTAAGACGATGAAATGGAGCTGCAGACTTCTTCTTGGGCGGTGTAATCGTGCTTGTGGATGCGACGACCTTCTTCCCGCGTGTTGGCTTGAGCACTGTGATATGATGCACGGCGTAAAACTGATCAGGCTTTAGATATGGAACGTTGCGCCTATCTGTGCAAGCCGTGCAATTGCAATTGCCCTGACATCGAGGACACACGAATTTCATCACCAGATCAAACTGGATGGTATCGCGATATCTGAAACGACATGATGAGAAGAAAAGTGAAGGTAGCGAAACCATTAAACGTACCGCATAATCAGACATCTACAGCAATATTGGACATGGCATTGACGACAGGGCATCGTCAGATACCTGTTTCTACGGCATTGGTGACAATATATTTCATCCGGGCTGTCTGGCCAATCGTAGTCCTTGATAGATAAGGTTGAATCGACATTATGGATAACATGATGCTATTGAAATCTATTAAGAAAAAGGAACGTTTACTGGAAGTCGCATTAACACATGCCTTATTTAGGGCGGCGGAAGGTGATTCTTCAATGTCGCCCGTGTCTGAAGGCGCCAGAGACCTCATTGAAAAACTAGAGAAAGCGCTCAGACTTCGCGATCGAGAACGGGATTGCCTGGCGACAGATCCTGAAGTCGAGCGTTGTCTCTGAGGAAGCCCTGACGGCAAAAATGGCGGAGAGCTGGGGTCAGGACCGCTCGCGTGAGAGGGGCTGGCAACAGGTGCTTCCGGCTCTTCGTCATCTGCAGCCACTAACAAATGTACGCCTTGGTGCGTCGCGCCGCCAAGTAAAGAAGGGTCGACCGTATCGGGAACATATTGCGGCTCATGCTCAGGCGAGGGGAAAGGAAGAGGGGGAGAAATCTGGCCGAGCGATTCATCGTCCGGTGCAGGAAGAAACAGATCGGGCTGTAGCAACTTCGACAGAGACCGAATAGGATCGACTGGAAATACCGACGGAGAATGGGAAGGGGAATGAGAGGAAAGAAGGAGCTGCGTATCGCCGGCAGAAAAAAGAGCATCACGGTAGTTTGGAGGCCGTGATGCGTTGTGTACCTCAGGCTCGCACAAAACTGCTGTGCCCTCAGACGAAGACAGGTCGCACTCGGAAGTCACAGCATCGATATCAACATAAGGATATCGAGCCATCTTTTCCCGAGTATCAGCAACCCGCCTTTGATGTGGGGCAACAACGTCGTTGCCGGAGTCGTCCGTCATATCAGGCGTGGGCGAAAAATGGGAGTGGAGGGTTGACAATGGCGATCCGTGTGCGCGGTTTGCTGCAGTGCTGAGACCAGAAACTGAATGCTCTTCATCGTCGAGAATGATCTGCTGCAGATACCCTCCCATAAGGTACTCCGACCGCTCGTCTTCGTTGCTGAGGTGAACACGAGCTCTACGGGGCCGTGACGTCAGGTCCTGCCGTGGGAGCACATGAAAGAACGAACATAGGTGTCGAAGGTTGAAGTAGAGAGCGGCATCGTTGGCTAGCGGAAATATACTGGGAATATCGAGTATGTCCTCGTCAGCCTGGACACGCGGTGAGTGTTCTACAGCGGGTGGGGAAATGCGACTTGCAAAGGGGGTACAATGCGAACGATTGCCAGAAGGGGCGGCGGCGAAAGGAGGGAAGTGCGGAGGCGCATGACCCGTCGATCGCGTTGCAGGATCTGAACCAGTTGTCGGATGCCACGATTCAGCATGATCAGCGTCCGTAAGTGTGCGAGAAGAAACATGTGCGCCAGCGCGACCAACGTATTCAGCCGCACGCTTAGTGGTACGCGAACCCGGACGATCGTCGCTTTGTGACACAATTGTACTTGCACGATGAGACTTCGTGGGCGAGAAATTTCTGAAGATTGACCGGTTGGACAGCTGCCGCTCGGGCACTGCGGTGGAATTGTTACCAAGAGGTCGCGATTTCGTTCGTTTGATCTCCTGGGGGTACATCTCACTCTCAGTGGCTGACACACGAACGCGCCCTGCTTGGGATTCAGACCCGAAAGCATGTTGTGAGGCCTTCTTGGAAGTCGCCTTCTTCGGCGTCTTGTTGGAACTCGTCTTGACTCTCGAAGGTGGTATGTAGTCGTCGTCTTTAGAGTCGTCGACGGGAAGCGAGCCCAGAAACCTTGTCATGACAACCTTCCCAAATTCGCCGGGGCCACGGTAGTCACTTGTTCGGTGCCCTGGCGGGAGAGGCGGCATGAGGACGTGGTCAAGGAATTGGACACGTCGCCTTTTCGCTGCAGGCACTGGATCGAACGACTTTCCGTGGGAGGATGACCAGGGTGACGATGTCTTACGAAACGACCGGTCGGATCGTGCAGCTGAACGCCTGGATGAAGACGAACCGCGCGTTGACTTTGAAGCCTCGATACTCTTGAGGAGCAGCTCGTCGTCAGATTCGGAGGACGGCTGATATTCGCTTGGCGTCCTTGGACGACGCGTCCTAGGAGAAACGAACACTGTGCGACCATTTGAGGATGTTGAACAGTCGTTCTCGGGAACAAGAGTTTCAGAAGTGGATGGAGAGTTTGCGTGGGCAGATGAAGGTGGTGATGAGCCAAACAGCGAGGAAGCATTGCTCACGGGGGATGCAGAGCCTGGTATAGGAGTAGATCGACCATTTGTGGAAGCGTTGGTAACTAAAGCTGCACGCTGTATTACTTCCGTCACCAGGTCGCGAGCCTTAGGAAGTGGACTAGTCCGCAGTGAATGGCATAGGAGCATGTCCTTTGTCGCCGTTTCTTCCTCCTCACTAAATGCTTCTAACGAGGATGTATAGTCTACGAGCAAAGTGCCCACTGGTAGGTTGCCTGGCGCTGTTGCAGAAATTGAAGGCGCGAAGAAGCTTCGACAAGATGGTGATGAAGGGGATGTCGTCAAGTGTATCAACATGGATGGTTCCAAGTTCGACGCGTCATTCGAATGGGTACATGTGTGATGGGGTCCCGGTGGCGAATGAGATGTCCTTTGAGAAAGAAGAGCCAAACTGCGGGTTCGTGATTGCTCGTCACGACTTGCGGAAGGCGAATCCAATCTATGTACTTCTACTGGGGAGTGAACACGGAAGGGGGATTTCCGCAATTTCGAGAGATCACCAAAGGAACCCTGAGGATCTGGCTTTGGTTCCTCAGCAACTACAGAACGTCATAGAGGCATGAATTGCTGATTATGCGATGCACAACATGAGCGCACCTTGTGGCACATTTGATACTGAAGAGTTAAAAAATTTAGGCGTCAGACGGCTGTGGACGGCCTGAGATGCTGATGCTGGTGGAGAAGATTTAGATTCAACCGGTGCTTGGGAACCCTTCGTCGAAATGGCAGACACTGAGGTGGAAGACTGTGTTCTAGTTCTCGACCTTCTCGGAAGCGGGCGGCGGGGAAGGCTAGTTGATGGAGAGGGAGGCAAGGTCGATAAATCGACTTCAGGCATGTTGATAGGTTGGAAGGAGATGTGGCGAGAGCAGTTGTTGAGCGTAACGCCAGGCAAATGATATAGAGCAATTTCCAGCAGAACAAGTATCCAAACTGAAAGTCTACAGCAGAGCCAAATTGGATGTATGCACGACCATGGCACTTTCTCCACAACAGTCAACGCACGAAAGTCAATGAGTCCGAGTCTAGGTCAACGACGTTCGCGCTCAGTATGTGTGTAATTGATCGCCGATCACAACCCATGTGGCTGGGCAGCACCGGTCAGTGAATTACGGGTTTCTTACCACAACTCTCGAATTTATATCGACGCAGAAACACTCTGTTTTCGTATCTACATTGCTACACTGAATTGCGTCCAAGTGCTAGCTTTGACTGCTACTAGACACCGCCTTCAACAGAGCTTTCGTAGATGTCCTGCTTGTCGATATGTACTCATTTCTCGATCGTCATTCAATGCACGCAAGCAATTTACCAACACGTATCAGTACTAGCTGTATGTTAGCGTCAATTAATAGTCAAATTCCAGCCAACTGTTGGATTCCGAATCATCTTGGCGGTTCGGCGAGGCTGTGCTACGTGCGGTAGGCCTGTGCTGTGACCGCAGTACTGTCTTTTGTTTCTAAGCCTCCATATACGAAACTCGGTCTGGTCTACGTTTCTGCTTGTTAAGTGTGACACAACGACCCGCAAACAAAACATACCTTTGTTTTTGGAGTTACAACCATATCTTCAACTCAAGACGTTCCCCATGCGTCGTCTGCTGTGGATTTCCAGCAAGAGCGAACCATCTCAGGCTGTTGCTAAAGGCGGTACAAAACACAACCAAGCTTTCTTGCCCGACACTCCCTCAAGGCTGTCTTCACGAAAGTCTGAATCTCCGCCGAAATGGCAGGCAGCGGCGGGACAATCGGTGAGTTCTTTGATAACGTCTTCTGCTCGACCAGCGATTTCCATGTTTTCATCGTGTGTGGTTTTATTAGCTCATCCACTTCACACACATTTAGCACTATTTCGGTCGTTTTACCGAAGCAGACCATGACGATTACCGCTCAGCAGAAGCATTCTGCGAAGGTAGCGTATCTTGCACCTTTTTGAAGAGAATGTCACATCTAACGTCTTCAATCGTCCTCAGCCTCGCGACTTGAAGATCCAAAACTGTTCTCTCCTGATTCCATCTCGTTGATTCAGACCCTCGGATGTCGAGCATGGGCGCTAGAAGAGCCCGATACCCAGCATTTCCAAGGGCACATCTACAACCTGAGTGGAAAATCCGATTCCAAGAACACCGGTGCCTCTGTCATCGGCGTACAGACATCCGAACAGTGCCGAGATTCCACAATCTTGAGTAATTTTCCCATAATTGCGGGAAAGTACGACACACGCGGTAAATCGGGCGCATATTTCGAGATTCGCATAAGTGCACCTTCGACAGAGGGAGTTATCGCCATAGGTTTGAATTCGAAGTTCTTTTTCGCACGCAAATTCGCTTGACATTGTACGCTCAGGCATGGCATGCAAACCATACCCTTCTTGGCGACTACCCGGCTGGAATCGTATGAGCGCGGCGCTGCATCTTGACGATTATCGCAAGTTTTTCGAAAACCCTGATGGTGGCATGGATCACGATTCTTGCGGCCGTCTGCGTCCCGACCGCGCGCTTGAGCCTGGGGAGACAATTGGCTGCGGATATGAATTTGCCACAAATACATTCTTCTTTACTTACAACGGGGACCGCTTCCCGGCCGCGTTCACAGGTATATACCCGCCAGGACAGCACGATGTGTACGCGGCACTTGGCGTCGACGGCACGTGCGATTTTGAGGTCAACTTCGGGGGAGACTCATTCGCCTGGCAACCCGCCAACGAGTGGGATTGGCGTGCAGATAATATCGGTCTTCCTACAGGCTCAGGCTCAGTCGAACTCCCCTCATATGATGAAGTAGTGCAGAAGTAGAAGTTTACCGTTTACCAGTTAAGTATATCACGCAGAAGGTGACTTTTTCTTACACCTCTGAGTCCCCAAGGACATGAGCATATCAATAATACTTTCTATGTTATCGCTTATACATAAACTACACAGTACAAACGAGTTAACCTGAACCATGAAGCGACGTACGGTACAATTGACGACTGGAAACGGTGAGGAACGGTTTGCGCCTCTGTCCAAGTGAGTTGATACACCGTGTTTCCATCAGTTCGGATTGATCAGCGACACGATGTGTACATATGACTAATCAACTTCCGGTTGTTCTCCAGACTCAGTTGCCGGCGTCCTGCTTACACCAATCATCCATCGACTCTGACTAGTGACTGTCGACCTCAGCTCTCACTCGACGACAATGTCTGCGCGATTTTTTCGTTCAGTTCTCCCTGCAGCGCAATGCATGTCGAGAAGGCGTGCTATAAATCCACGGACTGCGCTGTATTCGTTCCTGTCGCCTGCAAGGCGTTTCTCGACGTCTCCGCGACGCTGTGGTACGCTGACTGACCGCCCACCGACGCACACGACCGTCCTACTTCAATCGCCATCGCAGGAATATCTCGAGAAAGAGGAGATGGACGTCCAGATACTTTCCGAAGATGAGGCTAAGCTACAACTAACGGACCGTGCTGCTGAGGTTAGTTGTTATACCCTCTGCAAGCAGCATGTATTCTCACTTGTTCCCGATCCATAGCGATTGCGGCAAATATCCGGACGCGAGAGGAATCCTGATGCTGCCCTCAGAGTGGCTGTAGAGTCGGGTGGGTGCCACGGATACCAGTACAAGCTACAATTCGCAAATCAGCGAGCCCCCGACGACTAGTTGAGCCTCTCTACATCCCGATGTCAACCTCCACTCAAATTTGATATTAGTACATTTTCCCATCCATCTATCAAACCTTCAAACGTGCTTGTAGACGCCGTCTCGTTGACATTGCTGAACGGCTCCACCATTGATTATGCAACTGAGCTCATTGGAAGCAGCTTCCGAGTCCTCAACAACCCGCGATCCCAGGGGAGTGGCTGTGGATGTGGCGTCAGCTGGGAGCTGAAGGTATAGCCCGTCCTCGCAACGCAAAAAATCTGCGCCTGTCGCCTTATGCATATATATTAATCGTCATTTGTATTCTTATTATGCACGTCATATCATACTAATGGCTCATGGCCCATATAGAAGGAACAATATATTCAATACCACGCTCATTCACGACGACCACGTTTGTTTCTCTCTCGTCAAAGGGTGGTATGGCGCAAACTGCCAGGATCTAGGAATATTGATCAGTAATGTCGTTATGATTCCAATGGACGACTGACTCTTCGTGTTGTTTAACAAACTCAGGGAGAGCGGCCGTCGCTTCGGACTTCATAGGTGGCCAGGACGGGGTGACGGCGGGATCATGGTGAGCGATCACATAGCTGCCCTTTCGTTCAGCCTTGCCCTGTTTGTGACTCTCACGGATTGTACATACGGGAGCAAGAATGTTACGTCGTTCTGACTTGCGAACCAGTCCAGGTTTTCTATGCAAGGCGTATTTTTCAGCACACCTAGCAGACCTTCGAGATTGTACCCACCAGCGATAAGCCTCTTCAAATCTTCGTCAGAAACAGTCATAATAGGTCCGTCTTCATCCAAACAGTCGATCTCGGCTTGCATATCGTTTCGCATCTCCTGTATGAAGCTCAGATTTGCGATGAGTTCAGTCGCGGAGTAAGTGTCCGGCTTCTGTTCCCGAGCGACAAGTCAAGAGATGCACAGGCAGGAAACGGAGATTCCACCTGCCTCTTTCCACTCAAGTGCCTTCCCTTTGAGGGCTTCGACGCTGGCCTGCGTCTCGCTCCATCCGGTGCCAGGTAGGCCAAGAATATCAGCAAGGCATTTACCGCCCAAGCGGTCTGAAGGTGTATTGAAGAATTTCGCGTCGCCTATAGGAAGAGTGTGCGAGGTTACAAATTTGACCGCGACACCTCTCGATCGGAATGGACATACCCTCAATATGCAATCTGAGGACCTCGCTGACGCTGGCTATGTAGGCTACGAACGCCGGAAACGCCCCGTGCGTCGGGGCGATTGTGGTCGCATTCGTGTACACCCCGTTGAATGAGCGAATAAAGGTGTTCTATCGCCTCACAGTGAGTGTGCAACAGGTTATAATGCGAAGCATGAAATACCTTCATGAAGGCGTTCACATGCTGAAGGTACACCCTCGAGCTTGGAAGAAATAATAAGAATGTCAACAGCTTGAGATCGCGCGGGAGCGCGTCACTTACTCGTCTTCGAGACTCTCTGGGATAGGCTTGGAATCGTGGATGAGCTCGACGGGAAACATGGGTCAATCACGACGAGGACGAGCTTGAGTTGCGACAATGCTGTAAGCGATTGAGACTGCTGGCGCGCTCAAGCATCTCCTGCTGCATTTCTCATGCAGTATAAATACCTATCTATCAAGATTTGAAATAAACATCGCGCTGCCGATGTGACGGGTAGACAAACAAAAGGCTGCGGCTTGACCGTGGCGGCGCCGCAAAGAACAATAACGTCGGTGGCAATTGCGGCCGACGATGAGTAAATCATATGCATTATCGTGCATTTTTGAGAAACGAGACTCATCCATTTTTGTATACATTGTTTTTCTGCGGCTGCTAGTGGGCCGACGGTCATTCTCACACTATCCTCTCAGGGGAAACATATTATTGTGATAGTAAGTACTGAAAGTACTTCTTTCGGACTACCTCGAACTACCATCGCAATCCACTCCGTTTTCTGGAGGGAACTAGTGTGTTTATAAGAAGTGGCATTTACCAGGACTGGAAATTGGTGAAGTCGTGTGTGTGGCGCGCCGCCTGGAGATCACGATTGAAGTTTCAGTTGGCAAGCGAGCGCGATAGACTGTTTTGGACGCGAGGATGTCTCGTTCAATTGCCGCTTGTTTGTCCTTATTTTGACATTTTCTGTTGTATTTAACCACCTCAGTTCAATATTCAATGTCACTGCTTGCCCGATCGGCGGTATGCCGCCCGTCCGCTCCTGTGGCATACCGCTTTATCCATGCAGGTCGTGCTGTTCTAAACCAGCCCCGCCACCCGACAAAGCCTGAGGACCCTCCTCAGAACTGGTTAACTCGAAAAGTGCTTTCGTCTCCGACATGGAGGAAGAATTTCATGCGGCTTGTGACGCTCTTGGGCTACAACACCCCACAGCAGGTCGCGGGAAGGCGATCATTCGTGCTGTACGAGCGCGTCTGCGCCGTCCGCCCAGACGACGAAGCTGATTTTTGGCACTACGGTAGGTCTGCTATTTGTACAGACGCATCTTGTATTTTTTATGACTTGCCATGGAAGAGTGCGACTTACCCCCGACCTTCCAGTCGTGGTTCACGGTCACCAATCTCCATATCTGGATGCTAACAGTGCGACTACGAGCACTACCTCCTCCGCACGGGAGAGCCTACATTCAGGGTCTAATCGATCATTTCTTCCTTGACGTTGAAGACCGCATACGGGCCGTTTTGCAGCCCCAATACGTCCCACCACGTCCCTACACTTTCAATTCTCCTTTCTACATCAACCCCAACGCTGCTCCCCCTCCCGACCCCAACAAGCCTCGTCCGCGTCTGAACCGCGCACCAGAGCGACTGGTGACACGGCAGATGAAAATCTTCCGTGAGCAATGGCAAGGTCTCGGCATATCCTTCGACATCGGCATACTCGAAGGCGACATGGACATGGCCGCCGCCGTGTGGCGCAACTTTTTGGGCGCCCGCGGCGCGGCAGGCATCGTCCTTCCTATACCCGGGAAGCCGTCCAAACCCTTTTACCGGCGATCCGTGAATCTGCTGTACGGCGGCGTCGTCGATCCGCGCAAAGTGGACTTCGAGAAGGAGGCCGTGACGGACGACGGGTCGGGCGTCCACGACTATCCCCCCGACGAAGCGGACAAGTACGTCAAGTATCCGGAGCTCATGGTGGACATCGTGTCCTATGTGCGACGAGAGATGATACGGCTAGCCGCGATTCCCGACGAGGTGATCCTAAAGGACAACATGAGCTCTGTGGTAGAGCTCATGAAGTTCGGGCCTATACGACCCGGCGTATCATCATCAAAATCCCGGAAAAAATAAGGATATACGTTACTAACATACTCAGTAATATACTCCTGCTACTAATGCACATATCCTCGACTCTAAATAACGCCCACGAGTCATACCCAGGTGTACAGCCAGAGGTCCTGTAAACGGCTGTGCCTCGGACAACTGTACATGTCATGTGCGAGTTGTTGGGCCAGTGTCTGCACCTGGAACAGCTTTTAAAAACCCTGTCTTTGTTAGCGTTTTCGTGATGCTGCGACTTTCTTTCAAGCAAAATAACGACACTAAAAACAGTATGACACAAACAGTGTATAACATCATCGAAGTGCAAGTAGACATATGAATACACTGTACTGTACTGAGGGAATGAAAGCGACACCGCGCGGGGAAACTGGAAGAGTGCAGGGGCCAGCGCGGCCAGTGAGAAAGAAAAGACGAGACGACGAGAGACAGCGACGAATGTTCGAACGTGGTATATGTATATATCGGTACAAGCTGTTCGTATCAGAGAGGGCCGCGCACTGGGGAAAAAAAGAAGAGAAAAGTACTATGCACAACAGAGGGCGAAGGAGCCCCGGAAAGTATGGCAATGACTTGGAAAGAAGAAAGGATGGCCATAGGGAAGAGAGACAATAGGTGAGTTAAACAGAGAGAAGGCTAAGCATACAAGTACAGCTATTTTTACAGTCACATAGGGAAGAGAAAGTGCGAGAAGGTATATACGGACGTGACAACAAAATGCAACCGGGAAACAAGACAAAGCAACGAGAGAGGACGGAAGATGGACTGGTGAAGGAAGAAAAATGTCGGAGACGCGTGCAATATGCTACACCTTGGTGCTCTTGAACCACGATTTGAGACCACCAAAGCGCTTCGATGTCTGGGCAGGCGGAGGCGGAGGTTGTCCGGGGTTCCTCGCTGTTGCCTCTGCTGCAGAGAAACCCATACGCGTGAGCTTCTGGGCACTAATCACGTTGCGAAGTTGGTTGCGAGGCTGCGCTTGCTTGCTCCGCAACGAGCTGGACGTGCGCTCGTCCACTCGCGAAAGTGTCTTCGCTTCGGCGTCGGAATGCTCATTCGCCGACGAATCTCCAACGGACGACTCGGTGCCCACCGGGACATCGCGGTAGGACGACTCAAGCGCAGGCGACGAAGACACATTTCCTAGTTCAGACACGACCGTGAGTCGACTTTGTGGCGCAGGGGAGTTCTGTTCCGACGTCGACCGCGATACAATATGGAAACTGGCGGCAGAGCCAGGAGTGGAAACAGTACTGTGCGATGAAATCTGGTAGGAGGGATGAGTATTCTGTCCCTCGCTTGCGACCCGCATGTGTGTGTTATGGTGATGAACTGTAAAACAATGATAAAAAATAGAGCAGATCAATTTGAAAACAAAGGGCGTACATTCTGACGTCGGAGACATGGCGCTTTCACTGGTATGTGGTCTTCGAGGCACCGTATGCTTAATTCTATCCGACTGGGACTTCAGACTGTGCTGCCGACTAACTGCCTGCTGCTGCTGAGAAGGGTCGATAATGCTAGGCGTCGACATTCCAGAATGCTCCATTGCCAAAGGTGTCGACGATTGACCTGGTGTGGGTAAGGTGGCTGATTTTATCACCCGCTCGGAATTAGGCGGCTGCGCCTCGCGCAATTGCCGTTGAATCGCAAGGCTCTCACCGTACGCGGCGAGATGCGCGCTCAACGGCGTCCAGCCGTCCTCCATGGAGTCCATGGAGTCCTCCGTGTCCAGCACGCTCAGAAGATCCTGCTCAGCTTGCTTCACAAGAGCATCGGCTTGCGCGTGTGAGGAGATACTATCAATGTTGATGCCCAATGGCAGGTGTGACCGGCGCTCGTTGAGAGTTGGGATCATCCTGCTGGAAAAGATGGCCGACTGAGAACGGATGAGACTCGGGCCGTTGCTCCCCTGCATCTTGGCAAGTGCGGGACTGGAGAAACGTGACGACAAGGGCGGCGTGATCGCCGAGACACTGCCAATGCTGCGAACAGTGGTTTCACTGACTGACAGCGACGGTTCCTGGCTTTCAGAGGTGTCCGTACTGCTGATGGAGGCACCGCGGCTGCGGCCCATGTCCAAATCGACTGTCTGCGACAAAGTCGGGTTGGAATTCTCCGGCTCGTCCAAGGCGGGAGGCGGGATACTTATGCTGAACGGAAACTCGACCGCCTTCTCATCCTTGGCCTTCACGACGTGAAGCTGATCGCTAGACGCAGCGGCACTCGGCCCGTCAGAAAGGACCTGGCCGTACATGTCTCCGTCCTCTTCATCTGACTCATCACCATCCTCTTCCACGAGAGCCGCACTGTTCGTTGGGGCCTTGCCCAATGCAGAAGAACTGCGACTCTCAGTCGGTAAGGAGCCGACACTGCTACTATTGCGCAGACCCGTCCTGGTTGGGAAGAGGCTACGAGCGCCGCCACCGCTTGACGTGGAGTCGAAGCGGAGCGCCCGTGGCCCGGGGCTTTGTGACCGTGATGAGCTGCCATTGCGGCTACGCAGAATACTTGCCAGCTGCTTGCTACCCACACTTTCTCCCAGGGGGTCGATGAGATCGTCATCAAACGCTGAACCATCCCGATTGCCCACGCCGACGTCATTGTGACGCTCTACAATTGGGACGGACGACTTTGAGTCAAAGCCGCCGAACTTGGAGTCGAACTCGAAACCAATGCCAGTGGCGGTGGACATCGCACGATCACGGGCTTGCGTCACTGACAGGTTGGGGGGTTCGGGATTGGGAAGGGACGGACGACGCATCGCAGGCGATGGAACTGGAGGAGAGAGACTGACATCGCTGAGATGACGAACAGAAGGCGGTGTGTTCAATGCCACTTCGCTACAAGGGCCAACGGTGGCCGCCCGCGGGGAAGTGGATGCCTGACTGTCGTTCATAAGGCTACCCCCATCTCGACTGGCCTTCCTCAGTAGACCCAGAAACGAGTATTTGGGCGTGCGCCGCCCAGCACCGCCTCTGCCATAGGAATGGTAGACGATCTTCTCTTTCTCTTTGTCCGCATCTTCAGTAGAACCAGAGCTTGTTCCTGCAGAATGTGGACGTCGTGGACTCGGCGGCTGGCGAATAATAGACGGCTGACCACTCTGGGAGGTTGAGTGATGTTCGAGCGGCGGAAGAGATGGACGGCGCTCGTTAGGGTTGTAGTTCCCTAGCAAGGGCCTATCATCCTGAACGGACGTGCTGACCGAGGAGGGCTCATCGATATCAGCACGGTGAGCTAGCGCCGAACCTGCTCTGTGGTACGCATCCGCCAGGCCCGTCGAAGACGCAGTGGCCTTGAAGATGCTGAGAGCGGTGTCAATCGACCGCTTCACGTGAAGGCGCCTGCGAGTCTCGAGAGAAAATGGAGAGGAAGAGCGCGGAATATCCATGGAGACGGAATGCTGTTCTCGCTCCCGCAGGTCTTTGTCTTTATTCTCGGCCCACATTCTGAGCATTTCTGCACAGGCCTTGTGTCCATTCTGACGCGCGAGCATTTCGGGGGTGATACCTACAATAAAAATGAGACCGACTCAATTGAGATGTTAGAGACTGACCATGCTTATCTGGCCGATCGGCATGCGCTCCGCGATGAAGAAGGATGGTCACAACTCCCACATTGCCGTTGGCGGATGCAAAATGGAGAGGCGTTGACCCTGATGTACCGACAATCGGGGCTGTCCCATCGCGTGTCTTCTCGTTCGAATACCGACGAGGCAACCTGGTGACGGTGTAAGCGATGTCGTGAACGGGTAGAATAGCATATACCTCAGGGCATTAACATCGGCACCGTGGTCGATGAGCAGCTTTACCACGGGCTCGGAGCCTCCCGCACAGGCGGCGTGGAGAGGGAGCACGCCGTCGAGAGCCGAGTTAACGGGCTGGCCGTGGGCTAGAGCATACTCGACGAGCCCTATGTTCCCCGATGCGGCGGCCTCATGTAACCCGAGATTCGGAACTAGGGATGGTAGATGAAGTACACATGACACGAGGAAGGGGGGAAGGGACGTACAGTCGGTGGTCACATTATATTTTGCTTCTGCCTTCGCATTCGTTGTGCGGACGGGCATGGGTAGAAC
The DNA here is from genome assembly GCA_000934395.1 of Fistulina hepatica ATCC 64428. Classification (NCBI taxonomy): domain Eukaryota; kingdom Fungi; phylum Basidiomycota; class Agaricomycetes; order Agaricales; family Fistulinaceae; genus Fistulina; species Fistulina hepatica. The sequence continues at coordinate 185,045 of KN881581.1, read as the reverse complement.
GTACGAAGGAGACGATTTGCCTGTTCACTCGTCTTATCGCTGTCGCAAGACGAAAAAAAGTTGAAGTGCCGCACCGGGAAGTGCTTTATTGTTTTCGATCCGCTCGGTAAAAGCGCCGGTGGCGCCACAGATGTGTATGGTGTTCAGATACAAGCTGAATGCGGGGGTGTCGGGCGGTACGCGAGAGGACGCGGAAGACGCGAGATACGCAGAAAGAGTAAAGGGCCACCAAGAGAGATGGAAGTTCAGGACAAGTTAGCGGGCGCGGGATTGTGGAGAACGCTAGGCCCGCTTCGCTGGGAATAACAAGTCGACAGTTAATAGATGATAAGATCAGATCGGCGTCCGATTCGAAAGGACACACACAACTGCTGTTGTTGGTTTTATTAAATTGTCTTTCTCAAGTGCTTTTGTTCGTACATGTTTCCGAGAAAAAGATAGAATTTCGAGACGATTATTCCCCTTGGATTTCACGTCAGCTACCAGCACTCAGCGTGTACAGCTTTCGGTGATGTCGGTCAGTGCCCCGTGGAGAACAACAATACGGTAGATATCTTCAAGCACTGCTCCGCCTCGTATTCCTGAATGCTTTTTCTGTTTCAGCTACCGGGTCATTGATCCTGGTGATACTTCTTCTGCCGGCAATGATCAGTTCAGTCGGTCGAGTTGTGGGCTGGCATTCGAGTTCTTCACCGCCATGGTCAGTCCTGGCCACAGTCTGAGAAATCTCCTGGACAACGCCGTCCCCTCGAAGTGACTGCCGCGTCGCAACCAAGTCCTCGTTTCAGCTCAACCAAGACTGGCTTGGTACGTCTCTTAACACCTCGAACGGAGCGCCTTATCTCCGATGGCAACGCCCGGGCCGCACCAATTATAATCGACGTCGTCCTCGAAGGTACATGTAGAGATACGTGTGCACCTCCAATACGCCAAGCGCCTGGTGTTCTTTGATGCCACACTTTGGAGCCGTCGGGATTCTACAGCTTTTCGGCGCTCGCCAATGACAAGCTGTGACATGACATGCAATATTTATTTGGTTCGAGGCTTCTCTATATACGCCAGCGCTCAAGTGCAGTCCGGCCCTCTTCGCGGTTGTTTCAAGGCCCAGCGGGGTGCCCGTTTCGTCTTCCAATCGGGCCAATTAGTGTTCAGGGAATTAGTGCTAGCCTGAGATGGTGCAGCATCAGCAAGAATGTCAATAAGGAAAGGTGAAGAAGTGTCGACAAAGCTGTCACGAGAGCTGCATCAAGGCTGCAGCTGTGCAGGCTTATTCCAAGAACTATGGCCTGGGTGATTCTTCCTCATCAATCATTGCTTGAATGTGCCTCATACTCACCGTCAACACAGTGGGGGATGGATATTATTATCGGACTTGAGAATCAACATATCGGATACTGTGGGCGTGTAATCGCCTATGATAGCGTCAAGCCTTGTAACCTTCATAAGCCTTGAACTAAATGATCCTAATTGACCTGCAGATTTGGTGACCGCAGTAAATTTGCAGGAGCAAGAATCGAGTGAGAATCGGCAACGACCCCAATGTGCAGGCAACACGTGTATGCGAGCTTCCCACAATCCCCTTGCTTTCCCCTGCGGTAGTTTTTAGCAGCCGGCGAGGTCGGACGTTACCACTACCCTGGGACGAAGTGAACTTCCAGACTTCCCTGGTCTGCAGCCTTCGGTATACTCAAGTGACGGAGTGAGCGGACATATCCTCATGGCCACGCTCAATATTGACAACACTGATGACTTGTGGTATAGAGTTCATTTAATTCCTGTCGTATCATATATGCGCAAGATAATCGGACAAGCCGAATGTTCAACGTTCATGCACCCATACGTTTTTTGGAAGCCTGTGAAATGCAACCTCCGGAACAACCAAGCTGTGCCCCCGCAATGCACAAGCACATCTATAACGGTACGTGCCTACGCGCTCGCCGCTCATCGCGTGGATTGATTGGACGCGCGTCCATTATTGCACGTATCAAATCCACATGCTTCATAATTCTAATTCAAGCCTGCAACGCGCGACATTTTGCACCCTTCCGGTCACGCCTGGACCTTGTTTGTATAAATGTATGTCTCCCAGGATATAATGCACAACCGAAGTCTTGTTATATTGTTGAATCTGCACATTTTCGTGCATCATGGGCTGAGCCTACTAGCGGCGCTGGATCCAACTTTTGTTTCACCGATATGACCGGACCATGCACTGAACGTGAACATTTTAATCGAGTTGTTCGTTGTGTTCAAAGACCATGGAAATCTCAGAAACACAAAAAGTTGAACAAATATGTATCACCACCTCATGTGGGACAACTGCATGTCATTATTTAATCAAAGAGCCAGCACAGAATCTTGATGAGCCTAGAAGAATACGTTGAAGGACGGACAAGTGAGAACGAAAGTGTATAATCTCAGGTGCGAAGTTGAAGACTCACAACTCTACAACAATCCCGATGAGCCCGCTGAGCAGGTCACCGAGAAGGCTGCCAATGGGCCCCATAGAGCTGTTCACGTCGGCCTTAATCGTGGCGAACGTCGTGACCGATTCCGTCGTGTTCAGGCTGTCGATGGTCGTCCAGACGTCCTGTGCGAGTTGGGGTTAGCACGTGCATATAACATAGTTCTCGACAATTTTTTTTGAATGTCGCATGCAACCGTAGACCATGGGAGATAAAGTAAGCCAAATCGCAAATGCCCAGACATAAACGTTCCGCGAAGAAAGGAAACAAGCAAAGAAAGGGTTCAGAACGTAGAACATACCGTGATGATACTAGCGAGTAGGTCCGCGACCTGGTGCTTCCCGTCCTCTGTCACACTCTCGACGGAGGCGATACCTTCGATGGAGGATGTCGCGTTGTTCATGGCGGAGATGAGCGAGGACGTCAGCGGCGTCACGGTGTCGTCAGTCGCGGTGCCGTTCGCTACCATACCGCCTGTGGACAGTTTAGCATATTATTGCTCGACAAAGGTTTCGAAATACATCAAATGCAGACGCGACGTAGCACCGTCGGCGCCGCAGGAGGTAGGGCAAAGGCAGACGCGAGAGAAGAAACAGAAGATGTAAACCTTCAACTCACTAATTTGAGGCAGAATCTCGTTCGTTGAGGAACGCAGGGTCTTGAGGATCGTAAGAATGTCGTCCGTGGACGCCGTGCGCTTCGCCACACCTGATGCGGCAGCGCAGCAGACAAACGTGACAACGGTGACAGCAGCAATCTTGTACAGGGATGCAAACATGGCGAAAATGAACGTAAAAACTGAGATCTCAGCGGGGAAGAAGAGAGATGAACCGAAAGCACAATGATCCCAAGGATGTCGACGAGCTGAGCACGAGAATTTTCAAGCTAGTCGGAAAAACGCATCGAGCACCGAGTCCAAGTTTTTATAGCCTAAAAAAAGAGACTTCTGCGCCTTTGTATAGTAGGTTCGCAGAGAGATCACTTACATCCTTGCAGAACAGACGGTTCTCTTGGCGCATTGAATTCTCACAGAGAGTCGCAGTATCCACGACAGAAGATACATACCACACAAGACGTTCCCAGCTTTTCGATTCCAGACTGGTCGAATAATTAAAGCTTATCCAATAGTTGTCGGTGAGGGAGGATGAGGGCGGACAGATGACAGGAGCTCGCGAGTAGATGATGAAGAATACATGCACGAATAGTCAAAGGGTGCCCGTCCAGACACGTAAGACAGCTCGTTAGCCGAACGGTGGCAGCTCGACGTCCAGCTGTAATGAAAGGCCTGAAGTTTTTCCGTAAAATGCGCTCAGATGGTCTACCATCTCCAGCCAAAGGATCACCGGTGCACCGGTCACCTCAGAATTGGTACTGCTCTCATCGAAGAGTTTTCCACAACAAGGCCGACTTCATTGTTACACGTGCAGCTGACAGCATCTATGACAGTGTGCACTGTTTCGCTGTGCTGGAAATGCAGGTAGTAACCAATCACGAGGGTAATGGCGCCTGGGGAGCTAGACAGCGACAGACAATGCAGTAAGCCTCAAGGAGTGAAGGAATAACCTGAGGTGCACGAACAAAAATTGAACGGAAGTATCGGAATAATGTCCAGATTAGGCTTGGACTACTATAACGGGAACAAGAAACGAGTGACTCATGTACTCTGCAGGATTTTGCAGTGAGTTTTTGGCTGGATGTTCTTACCGGGAGAACGACCTAAACATACGTTTCCTGTAAGAAGACACACTGCCTGTCACTGTGGTTCATAAGTACATAGGCAGCTGTTGGGTCATCAACATTACCTTTTGGGGAGAAATAATCGCTTTGCAACACCTACACTGAAATTTGCAGCGAAAAAGGCGTCCAGTAAAATGCATTGCCACACATCATAGCACATGCACACGAACAATGTTACCGCAAGAGGGAGAGGCGGGAATTAGTACAAATGGTAGACTGTACCAGTGAAGCTGAAAAAAAGCAAACAAGTAAATATGTCCAAAAGCTGAAATAGAGAGGAACACATATACAAAGAGTTGGAAGAGAGAGATGTAGAGTGTCCTCGCGTACGTATAACAGCTTGACGAAGGTGTGGCAGCGCGCGAAACGACTTGTGCTGGAGATATGGTAAGAATGCGCCGTGAGAGAACGGTACAGTGGATGCGATCGGCGCGGCGAATGGGGTCGAAATAGATGGTGCGGCGGTCTAGACGAAGGAACGATGATGAGCACCGTGGGCAGGTACCAGCCGGTGGGGGGGGTTAGACTAACTTTAAACCCGACCAAACAAGCCCTTACGTTTGCCTTGCGACCCTTCATGAACGTGAAGTAGGATCGTTAACTAGTACCTTTGTCGTGACGCTGACCACTCGAAAAGGCATCCCGATTTCGAACGGAGTACTTACCCGCACCAAAATGGCGTAGAAAGACCTGACATGAAACGTCGAACTCGGACTCCAGTGCATGCGGTCAGTTGGTGGGCGCTCGGCTGAGATGTCCCTCCGACCATACGACCTAGAGAGCAAGGACGGTTCAAGTGCCAGGATATATGAACCAACATAAGTATCTGTTCATTACTACGCGTATGAGGCTCCCTGTCGCCGCCACCGACGGTCTGATGACGAGATAGTTCATGTGTCCATAGGATCTCCTTATCCTGGCTGGGCCACCGTTCCAAAGATCATTAAGGATGGCACGCCACTAGAAATTAGATAGAGCACCGGACATTAGTGCCGTCTTTCTAGCGCGTCTCAGCCATGATGATAATTGGTTACGGAATTCATCGAGACATAGAATGAACGTAACATTCGGGCCCATAACATGGCCGCCCAAGTTTGCAGGCACAGTGAGCAGGCCTACTATATATATCAATATAGAAAGAGAGCCCTGAAATTTCCGGCGCGCGATGCAGTAATAGTTGAGCCTGCACTTTGAGCTCAAAGTTGTATGCAATAATGAAAGCTGAGAATGCACTCCAAACAAACGATTAGATGAAGACTGTAATATGAAATTGATGGGCCGAATGACGTCCGATTTCAACAGTCCCAAACAGGCGGCGAAGTAACTGAAGGCTGTGTCGACTCGTTCGCCGGCATTGAAAAGCAAAACTCACTCGGCTCGACTCTTCGCCAGCGCCTTTGACGGCATCGCTTGTTTACCTCTTTTCCAAGGTTTTTTCTTGGTTTGCTTTCTTTGCACTCGTTCCTTTGTTTTCCTCTCTTCCTCCATGTCGTCACAGAATCCCGTATGCGGCCATCTCTCTTTCACGTCCTCGATGCTCATCCAATCTTGCACTAGATTCGAAGAAAGCTGGTCATCGTTGGCGATGGTGCGTAGTCGTGCTGAGAGTGTGCCATCTCGTGCTGATTGGTGTGCAAAAGGCGCCTGCGGCAAGACCTCACTCTTGTGTTCCTTTGCTCTCGGAGAGTTTCCCAAAGAATACGTACGTTTTCGCGCATCTAGCCTCACATCATGTATTTCATTACTGTCCTGTGTTTCTAGCAACCGAGTACGTCTCTCTCCCATCTTAGGCTCATGACATGACTTAGCACTTGTGTCCCTCCAGCCGTTTTCGACAACTATGTGGCGGAAATCCGACTTGACGAGAAGCCAGTCCAATTGGCTTTATGGGATACGGCGTACGTGGCTCGTCGTATGTTTCTTCCACTCTCCTGATTGAATATCTCGTAGTGGACAGGAGGAGTACGAGGTGTGTCGCCCAAATCTGTAACAGCGAGCCATGAACAGTCTGTACCAATCCGTGGTCGTGCAATAACAGCGCCTTCGACCAATGTCGTATTCCAAGTCTCACGTCATTCTCATCGCCTTTGCACTCGACACCCCAGACTCGCTGGAAAACGTGACGACGAAGGTGCGCTGGCCGCAGCTCTCCTAATAATAACCATCAGCCGAACTAACCCTTGGAATCAATCACACCGCACACATTTGACTGCATAAATTACACAGTGGATCGAAGAAGTCCGGTCAATCTGCGGTCCGACAATACCCGTCATCCTCGTCGGGTGTAAAGCTGATCTGCGCCCGCCCAATGCCGCCGATGACCCGGCGCGCTGGGTGACCCGAGAACAGGGCGAGCGCGTGGCTCAGGCGATCGGTGCGCGTGCGTATAAGGAGTGTTCTGCGCTCAAGATTGAAGGTGTAGATGATGTGTTTGAGACTGCAACCCGCGCGAGCATGCTCATGCGCGACGGCGTGCCTAGTCAGGGCGAGGGTCGGCATCATCGACGCAGGAGCAGCGGAAAACCTGTTCAGGATAACGACGACGACTCGAGCTGTGGCTGCTGTGTCATCTGCTGAGCGCTGTAGCTCGCTTCCATAGCCCTGCTTCTCTCGAACTTTCTCGTACACGTTGCATGGACATTGCTACTGGACTCTGTTTTGTTCCTTTGCTCTTCGATCCATGTTTTTGTACGCTCTCCAGCAAACTGATGGACTCACTTTCGAGCGTGCATTACGCCATATCTTTGTTCAAAGCACGTATATATACATCATCGTAGTTGTCGCAGATATTTTCTCTCTGCATATAGTATCATTTTTTTTTTCCTGTTTCTTTTAGACAAACTCCCTTCCTATCTTTATGGTCGTACGTATGATCTGTGTCTCCCACATCGAATGAAACAGTCGCTCGCTCCATTATGAAGCCATTATTGCTCGGTGAGCCCGGACGACTATCGTCCAGAGGAGGGTCCGTTATACAAATTCCCAGGTTAGACGTATATACAAGTGCAAGCGTTACAACAAAATGCTAATGAGATAACTGTAAGGAAGGGACAGGTATTAATAATTAATCTTCTGGCCTAGGATAGACTATACAATGCGCATATGGCGAGTGGCACGGCCGACTCTTACAACGCGAGAAAGCAGACAGAAGAGTTCATCACAATGACCGAAACGAGACGAAAATAAAAAAGTCATGATTTGACATAAACAGATGGAATGGAAAGGCGTGAAACGTACATATCGATTGAAGTGAAGACATCACCGTCATACATACTCATTTTACAGCTTCATCAGCCCCTTCATGGCATTGGCGACCGCAAAACTGGACTTGGCCATGATTTGACGGGTCTCTTTGGTAATCTCGGGTGCAGCTTGCACTTCGCTTAGCTTGTTCGCATGGTCGCTAAGTTCGCGTAATATCTCTTCGCCCTGCTGTGTCGAGGCGGGGGGAAGGTTGTCCTTGCACACGGCAACGATACTGGACACGATGGTGATGATTTGCGTCAAGTGGTCATTTAGATTCGGGGATGGTGTCGGGCTGCGGACGCCAGAAAGTACACTTTGGATGGCGTAAACAATCGACTCTGTTTGAGCTTCGAGATATGGCTGGAGAGACGTCAGGTTGCAGTTGCCAGGTCAACGACGAAGAAACCCACCTTGAGCTCTGCCCAGGCGTCCTCGGGGCTCTCAGCTGCGGAATCGTCGCTCTGCTGTCCGCCCGTCGGCTGGTCGAATATCGGAGGCGGAGAGTTTGTGTTGTCAGAGCTTGAATTAGGAGAGAGAGCTCGCCTTCGCTGCGACTGCTGCGCTCCATATCGCCCATTTACCTGCGCTGCCGTGCTTCCCAAACGTGAATGTGTATACCCCTTCCCTTCATCAACAGAACTCATGTTACGCGAGTACGAGCTCGATGGCGTCGGGGCCGGGGATGCCGCGAGAAACTCGTCCGATTCGGCCTTGGTTGCCTTGCGCACATAAACGGTCTTCACCATTTCCGTCACAGTAGCGGAGACATGACTCGCAGCGGCATCCAGTAGACTGACCGGCGACATACCCGCGCTCGTCGCATGAGTCTTCGACGCGGCAACAAGGTTGCTGAGTGTCGCCTCGGCACGATCCAGGAGAGCATTGACAACCTCGAGATCGAGGTCGGTGCCGTCGCGTTGCACGCGTCGTTCGAACGTACGGACGTCATCAATGATTGAGGATACAGCGTTCACAACCGACTTCATTGGCACAAGCACACGTGTTGGTGCATTGGAACGTCCGGCCGTTAGTAAGACGTCAATGGCTGTCAAGAAGGCAGTAGCGTGAATATCAAGAATGGCGCCGTCTGGTGTGACAGGGAGTTGTTCATCCATTTGAACGAGCTTGGGACCTTGTAAGAATAATTGCGACGTCGCTAGAAGAACAAATACCATCAACATACTACTATTTCTTTTCTCGATCTCGACATTACCTTTGATGCTACGCAACTCAGTCTTGGCCTGCTCGTACTTGCGTTTGTACTCCTTGAGCTGCTGGTCAAGATTTCGAATAACACCCAAGTCCGCGTCTTTCGCCGTCATCAACTCATCGTTTCGCTTAGACAAGTCTTGGAGCTCAGAAAGGAGACCCTCCATATCGTTGCGTAACTGATCCACAAGCTCGTCGGAGGCGCCCTACAGAGAGATGAAATATATCCGTTACGCCGATGAGAGGGAAATGAACTCACGGAATCTCCGCGGTCCTTTTTCTCTTCCTCTAGCTTCTCACAACGGTCACGCAAGATCTGGAGCTCATCCTCATCATCATGAGCGCGTCGCGTTTCTCGCTCTTTCTCACGCTGCCGGACCTCTTTTAGCTCCTCGTGCTCCTTCTGTAGCCCCTTCAGAGCCGCGGAGTCTTCTTCCGCATGCTTACGCATCTTGGACAACTCCTCTTCCATCTTGCGTGCACGTTCGTCAGCCTGTCGTTCACGATCGCCGCGATCGCTCAACTCTCGCTGTAGAGTCGCGATTTGAGTCTGCATTGTCGCGATCTTGAACTCGTAGTCACGGCGCATCTTCTCGATGTCTTCAGTCATACTTCCACGTGCTAGCATACGAACGCCAATTCCAGTGACACCCGAACGGTCGGAAGATGCGGCGGAAACGCGGCCCATAGACATTCGGTCTATGAGTTCATCGCCACTACGCGCGCCTCTACTTGCCCCGTCGTCGTCGTCTTCTTCATCCCGGGTTTCTTGTAATCGAGCGCTAAGACCTTGTAAGCCTGCTGGTGGGCTCATGGGATATTCACTGGCGCTATCGTCCGCCTCTGGGTCTTGGCTGCGGTCACGAGGCTCCCTGTCCGTGCTGCTGCTCCCCCGCGCGTATGGCACTTCGATGTACTCTTCCTCGATCGTGCTTTTCGTGGGTATAATCATGCCAGTCGTCGCAGTCGCACTTTGTGCGCCGTTGACTGTAGCCGTACTATCGCTGGTGGCGCTCATACTAGTCGCTGCGCTAGGCCGCCTGCCGTTCTGGTAACCGACATCAACTGAAGGCTTCCGCCGGGACGAAATAGAACCTGAATTATAGTTGTGCCCGACACTGTTGGCTTCGGTACTGATGCGGCCTCTGTAGGCATCAGCACTTCTTCGACCAGGGCTTGCCGCATCACTAGGTCGTCGTCTCTCTTGTGATGGTTGGCGGCTTGATGAGCTTCCCCTATAGCCACCATCGACCGGTCTTTCCCCGGCAGACCCGCCTGAAAAAAATGAGATGTGATTGTGACAAAGTACCAGTCATCGTACCTGATGGCTACAAGAACGTCACTACATGCAACAGAGACGGACCAGGAACACTCACGTCTTCTTTGAATTCTGGATACCGTCTTGTAAGCTCAAAGTAGACATCGCTAGAGAGGTCTTCAAAACGGTTGGTAGGCAACGTCGCGAGTTTCTGGCGTGCTTGGTTGCGTTTCGGATGAAAACTATCCTGGACGGGGAGGAAAGGAACTGTATTGTCATGAGCGCTGGATTTCGAGCGAGACAGTTGCGCAACATGCCTTGTTTGTCGCTCTTGCGCCGCACTAGTTCATCGTACACATCAGTGGATAATTCGTGGAATTGCTGGATGGTTAAACGTGTCAGTTTCTGTCTTGCAGATGACCGGGAGTTGGGGGCGGCTGCGTCTTGAGCGTCAGCGCAAAGCACAATCGGAATATGCGACAAAAGTAAGGACCTCGGGCAAGATACGCTGCCAGGTAGACCGATAATTCATCGAAGTATGTCTTCGAGATACTCCGGAAGTCAGGAGTCGGCACGGCGGGAACGTTACTGCTGCCATTCGGTTTGGGTCGGTAAGATTCTGTGCGATAATTTGAGATGCCTGAGAACGAGGTAGGAGTGGGGGACGGTGCACGATTCTGTGACCGACGCATGGCAGGCTGCTTCAGTCGACGTAGAGAACTGAGGCGTGGAGGAGGTGATTGTATGGATCCAAGAAAAACACGCCCGTCAAGCGTGCGCCTCGGTGCCATCATTTCTTGATTTGGGCACCGAGAACATCGACTTAGTTGAATTCATGATGACTATGCCCTATATTCATCTGGAATAACCATGGAAAGTACATAAACAATGGGACCATCGTCGTCGAACCATCTGAACTGTCGCGGTGCTTATTAATTAATGACGGACAACGTCGTGGCCAAGGTCACAACACTGCTGCAATGCGGCCACTTGGCGCGCTCTACTGCAAGTTTCTATGGCTGTCGGAGCGAACGAGGACAGCGGAGGAGACCTAATCGTCTTTTCCGATACCTGTCGACACTTTATGACGGCCCACGACATGTCGTTCTACTACCGAAGTAGCTCCACGCCGGCCTGCCACTATCCCTGCGTCTTGCCTATCTTACGCATTACAGGACGCACGAATAAGTTTTCATGTCCGAAGAGCGCGATTTACCCAATGAAGAAGGACTTACACGGCCGAGAATGAATCTCCGCGATCGGCTCGTATCGTAATTCCACTAGCAGTTACTGGGGGTCAGATATTGTCATCGAACCAGTCTTGTGGCGGATCCGTAATGTGCTGCAATGCAGTATTGTTGAAAGCGTGCGGCCAAGATTCGCACTCAGGCAGTAACTTGTGCATCATGTTACTGACTGGTTCAACTTGCATCAGAATTAGGAATAGGCGGAGAAGTTCAGATGCACTGACCGACTTTTGCAAGGCACGGTGCCCGCTTTTGCAAGGATTGAGCAGGTATGCTGAAGAAAAGACATCAGACTACAACTTAAATCAAAAGAAAAAATAAGGACTTGTCCGAGTAATCATAGAAGTTGTTGGATATAAATTTCAAGTGACGTAGTCTGGTAACACTCCAATTCGCCCGTAGAACGGCTTCGTACAGCTCTAAATCGCAATGTGGCATGAACAAAATTGTAGGCTCATCCACAGAGAGAACACCCTATGAATTCGATCAATCGATATATACAAAGAAACTGAAAGCTGTAGCAGAATCACCCCAGAGCTCAGCACCGTATAAGCAAGATCAAGGAAAAGAGAACAGTCCTGATCAGAAAATATAGGGTCGTACAAGAACACATTGCTAGGATTCTGGACAGTTTAATGAACTACAAAAATACGTGGGCGACACGGATGACGCACAATTTTGAACCTCGCACAAAGGCTGGTCAAGAATGCGAGCTGTACCCTAGCAGAGGACGAAACTGTGGGAGAGCCTAGACCCAAACATACTACGCGACCAGGCAGAGGAGAAAAGGAAGATTCCACAAATTCTGAGTGCTGCTTCAGGTGACTGGTCGACGCTATAGACATACAGAAATACAGACGAAGGCAATCTGAAAGCCATGAATCGTGCCAAAGTTCGGACTCCAGAGAGCGGATGCGATCTAGCGGGGATTTCTGGAATACATTGCGACGATTCCGACGCTTGTTTCTGCGCGCAGTCGTTTGCGACCAATCCGTGTCACTCATACGGTCAGATATAAACGTTTAAACACCGTGCCACCGTCAAAGCCGGGATTAAGAAGGTCTACCCAGAATGGATCAACAGCGACCAATTCGGGAAAGCAACGTGATGACTCACAAGGATCGATCTCCTTAGTCACGTGTGGGCCGGGGCCGACGCGTCCCATCCGACCCATCCACTCAACGAGGTCACTGAAATTTCCAGTCTAGGCAGGAAAACATGGCTATCGAGGACGTACTTGTCACAATTATACACACGTGTAGGCCTTTGCTCTGCCTATAATTCAATACTGTGTTTCTCAAAGGCTTCTGCAGTCAATGAGCTACCGCTGACGACGTTCCTGGTCGCTGTCGGCGCCTTTACTATGCTCAAAGTGACATTCAAGGCATTGAATGTTTTTTTGCAGACTTTCATCATTCCTGGTATCAGTGTAACTGTGTGCTTTTCTCATCCAACGCTGGCTGACGCGTATTGTAGTTGAAACGATTCGGTGCGAAACAGGGCGCCTGGGCAGTTGTGACGGGCGCAACCGATGGCATAGGCAAGGAATTTGCGTTCCAGTTGGCTAAGGCTGGCTTTCATGTCGTGCTCGTCGCACGTAACAACGACCTTCTCGCCTCCACGGCGTCGGAATTATGTAAGTTAGGCTTAATCTTCACTTCGTATGACCAGAGAATTCACGTTGTGCTATAGCTGCAAAGTATCCTGAGTCTTTGACAGCTACACACTCGATTGACTTTGCGAAAGCAAATGACAATGACTACGCGGAACTCGAAAGCGCTTTGTCTACTCGTGATGTTGGGGTCCTGGGTATGTGCTCGTTCAATCAATAGCGGTCCAATGCTGATTTGCGTTTCAGTGAACAATGTCGGCAAATCTCATAATATTCCGGCGTATCTGGTTGATACACCCATTGACGAGATGACCGACATCGTCGCTATCAACGTCAACGCCACGTTGCGTGTGACCAAGGCTGTTGTGCCGCTCATGATTCAGAAGTGAGTTTTGGTCTTCTATCGCCAGGTGAATGGCTAAGTCGTCTTCTCTCCCCAGGAAACGCGGTCTCATTCTCAACATTGGCTCCTTCGCTGGTGCCATCCCATCGCCCATGCTTGCCACCTACTCTGGAACCAAAGCCTTTTTGGCTACGTTCAGCGGTGCATTGGGCGAAGAGCTCAAGCAACACAATATTGTCGTCGAACTCGTTAATACGTACTTTGTGGTGCGTAACGGTTCTGCTGCTGTATCATCACACCAATCGGATTCCTGCCAGACATCTAAATTGTCAAAAATCCGCAAGCCATCCTCTATGGTCCCACGCCCAGACACCTATGTTCGCTGGGTGTTGGCTAAGATCGGCCTCCCATGCGGTGCGGCGTTCAGTAATCGTCCCAACACGTCAACGCCATTCTGGTCGCATTCATTGTTGGACTATGGCATGACACTCTTCGGCCGAGGGAGCTTCTTCGTGTCCTACACGCACTCCTTGCACAAAGATATTCGACGACGTGCACTGAAGAAGTTGGAGCGAAAAGGACAATGAATCTCTCCCTAGCACAAGTCGGTAATGATTTGATATAGTGATAATGAGGACTGGTCTATCGTTTCGATGAACTGGCGTTGGACTGCCCTTGTCATGGAACGACTGTCAAAGAGCAGCTCTTGACGCCAAGCGCCAAGTCTCTGCTTTTCGCCCCCTTCATGGATTGTATTCGATTTGCGGGTCAGGCCTAGTTAACAAGGCCATTGTAGCGGCTTCATACGTAAGAATATGTGAACAGCGTCATTAACTTTTTCCAACCCTCTAGATTGGATCAACTGCCGCATTCATCATACAGATAGTCCAGCGCAATCATGTTTTGCCACGAGCTTTCATACGAACTTTGTAGCGTATGGGAAACACTATGATACTCAAGCCCAGTATCTAGGAAACGCATACCACTTAGAAAAATCGATCAGAACTCTAGCAGTTATTGTTCGTTGAAGCAGAGCAAGAGGAAGGAGATACAAGCCAAAGCAGCCAGAAGTCGAGGAGCAAGCATAGAGAGTCAAGGAACAGAAACTAGAGCGAGATTTGAGTCGACAATGTCATCGTTTCCTTTTCAGAGGGTTGGGACGCTTAGGTGCGTTTGCGAAAAGACCACTTTTCTCGAGATGTTGGTGCTCTAGAGTGTCAAGTTCGATGCCCAGTTCCTCACACAACGTCCCGGCATCTTGAGGCGAGAGCGCATCTGTTATTGTTTGCCAGAAACTGCGACAAGTGAGCTCATATGACTGCTACCGGCGATAACATTCTCACGTATTGAAGATCTTCCTTCGTCGCATCCATTCCACGCGCCATTTGATACCATCTGATTCGATTTGCGTTAGTTCATCGGCTGAAACAAGGACCGCGCCAGAGTGCAGTGGCTCGAGTCTCGCTTTTAACTCTGCGATCTGGGAGATGTTTAGTATTTCGACTGAGGAAACCCAGTGGCAAGACCTTGGAATTGGTGTTAGCTAATGCTGTTTTTAGCTCTGCATCGGTAGGCTGAGCCTTGAGTTTCGTAAGCTCTGCAAAACTTGAATATTGAATGCAACAAAGATACTATGAATCCTTTACCTTGAGTGCTCATTTTGAGCTCTTGGGATACGGACTTTGTCTCTTCCTGAACCTCTTTCAGAACGACTTCTAACGCAGCAATCTTCTCGGCTGGAAGAGTTTCTATTTTGTCTTGATTCGCGACGAAGAAACTCGTCTTGCCTGAGAACACGTCGCATACGCATATACCACTGCATCAGGGAATACGCACCGTAAGTCTTTTGGACCAGCTCCCCTTTCTCCGCCAAAGCAACTAAGATTTTTTGCGTGTTTGGCTTCGATACCGCGCCTTTCAGATTGGCAGACACATCCACGGCTCCATACGGACGGTTCATCTGGCGAGCAATCAGTCGAGAGCTTGCTGGCGGACAATCTCCACCTGTCGATTACCCGTTTCACGTATTCGAGGACTTTATCCTCTGCTTCCTGGCCCTTCAAGACCTTGACGTCGGCCTTTGGCTTTGAGGCCATGGGTGTATTGCAGAGAAGGGATGATGGATTGGGCCAAGATGCTGTATTGTGAGTGACCGAACGGCGTTTCGTCGCACGCGTCGAATACGAGGGCTCAGGTGATCGTGATCTCGGAGGCTCGGAGGCCCGCCGGCACTTCTGACTTCAGCCCGACTCAGCGGCTCTCGCCCATCCTTCGTTCTCTTCTTTTACCATCCCTGCTTTGTACGCTCACGCGTCCGGTCGTCACATTCGCTCTCTTTCTCCCCCCTTGTACGTCTTTGTTCGCAAATCAATCCGCATTTCACGGGGCACACAACTCTTATAGGCAGCCGTCACGCATTCGCGTCCCTTCCCCCAGTCTTATTCAACGAAGCAAAGCTCAGGCCCTTCACGGATCCTGACGTATGAACTGGAGTTTTGCCTGTCGTGCGAATGAGTTCAAGTGCACAGGCTTCACAATCGACACAACTTGACACTGTTCTCCGGTCTGGGATCGCAGGTGGAACCGCAGGATGTGTCGTGAGTTTTTGTTCCTCTGGCATCGTTGATCGTCTTTTGTACATTCTCACAGTATTGCTAGGCCAAAACGGTGGTGGCACCACTTGATCGCGTCAAGATCCTTTTTCAGACGTCTAATCCGGACTTTCAAAAGTATTCTGGTGCGTCTCAGGATCCTGAGAACCTGACGGCAGAGTTTAGTCTGTTTTCTCTGTGCAGGATCATGGTCTGGCGTGTATCGTGCTGGGAAGGAGATATATGTCACGGCTGGACTACGGGGTCTTTTTCAAGGGCATTCTGCTACTCTAATCCGTGTCTTCCCCTATGCGGGAATTAACTTTATGGCTTATGACGAGATTCGACGTGTAAGCCAATCGGACTTTCTAGATATATCTGTGGTCACTCACATTCGTATAATACAGTTTATAATACCTCGAAGAGAAGCAGAAACTAATTTTCGACGTTTCGCTGCTGGTGCATTGGCGGGTTTGTCGTAATCTTTTCTGTGGCCACAATACTAATAATCCACCAAGGAGTGACCTCAGTATTCTTCACCTATCCACTAGAACTCATTAGGGTTCGTATGGCTTTCCAGACGCGAACCTACGGCAAAACGGACGTACGACCCTCCTTCACGAGCGCTTTTCGGGAAATCTACCATGAGCATGCACGGACACCAACATCTGCAAAATCATTGCTCAACAAATTCCCCCTGTTCAAATTCTATCGCGGCTTCACTGTAACAACAGTCGGCATCATACCCTACGGTGGAACATCTTTCCTCACATGGGACTTCCTCCGGTCCAAACTCCTACCAAGAACACCGTCAGGCAAGAAACAATCACATCCTGTTGCGGACCTGGCCATGGGTGCCGTAGCTGGTGCTACATCGCAGACGGCCTCTTATCCGTTTGAGGTTATACGCCGACGGATGCAAGTAGGTGGTGTAACGCAGCCGGATAGGTGGCTACGGTGGGGTGAGACTATCAGGACGATATGGCAGACGCATGGATGGCGGGGTTTTTATGTGGGCCTCAGTATTGGATATCTGAAAATCGTTCCAATGAAGGCCGTCAGCTTTACAATGTGGCAGGTCGGAAAACGAATACTCGGCATCGATTAGTGGTTGAACAATAATCATAGACCCATCTATACATTGCAATAGACTGAATATATTACATCGTTGAAGAAAGGATAAGCTGTCGTGACGGTTCCTCGTTTTCGGACGTCGTGATGTGTGTACATCAGAGCTGAATATTCCTAAGAATGCCTTGTTGGTTGGTGAAGTTCTGAGGCAGTAACAATTATGTCGACATTCTCGTCATGCTCCTCTGTTGGGACTTTTTCAACGATCTGTTCGTTGAGCGCCAGTGCGACTGTGTCGTTGTCAGTGTGCGTGACTCATAATTTTACGCACATGCATCTCACCTAGTTTAGGCGGTACACGGCCTTGAGAGTACATCCTGATGTATCTGTCATAAAATCCTTTACCATGACCCAAGCGTGCGAATGATTTGTCGAAAGCAACGCCTAGACATGAAGTGAGGCGTGTTCTGTTAAAGCATCCAGTTGAGTATACCTGGAACGATGATCACGTCAATCAAAGGACAGTCTCTATCGGTCGCTGACGAATGTTTTAAGATGTTGCATGAGCACAGAAATAATTAAGCCTGTTCGCACCTTTCAGTCTGGGCAGTCCCTTGTAGGTATATCCCGGTTCTCTGATGCCCCATAACCCGCCCGGGAGTGAGTCTAAGTCCCCTTCGTTATGAATCATAAAGAAGTCCATAAGCCCAAGTTTCCTGTCCACTATTTTCGGAACAAGAAGGTTTTTCCCTGAGTAAGATGGCACTCGTGTGGGTCCGTTATCCTCAATCATTATGGCCGCAAGATGTTCGAACCTTCGCGCAAAATATGCTGTACTAACGAAGACGTATCGAACTCGGCGGTAGGCATGCTTAAATAACAACTGATAGTTTTGGCTTTCGTGAAGGCTGGGTGTTTAACGAGCCGATTTGTTGCTTCTTCCGCTGCGCAAGACAGGGTCGCATCATCATGACGGCCAACAGAAGTGTAGCAAACGACGTGCATTGGGTACGAAGAGATGACTCCGGAATCTGGCTAAGGGCAGAGAATATGGCCAAGCGCATGGCTTTTTTCTCGGCCTGGAGCGAGGCCCGCTGGATCATCGACATTGGGATTGTAACAACTGAATGAGTGTTCAGGAAATCAGTGGTGGAAACCGTCGCCGCGGCGGTGACCTGACAGTGACCGGTACCGGTGATCACCAAGCCCGTTGATTGGCGCCCACATTCTTCGATCACGGCTCATGTGTACTTCTGCTTGCTTCCTCCTACCATCATCTCGCGTTTTGTGATGCCTCGTACCGCTCGAATGCATTATATGTCCTTGAAGTCATCTTTAATCAATCTTCCTATCTCTATTTATGGCCCTTTGGTTGAACGAAACGTGGTTGGTACCTCACATTCCACTCTGATATGGGTTCTAGCTTACTCGCTCCAGCGGCCGCAACATCTTGCTGTTCATCTAAGATCATCTAAAAATGGGGATGAAGTAAACGATGTATCACCAGTGGAAGCATACGTGGGCTGGACAGGCATGGCAGCTGTATCTTCCTTGGCCCACTTCAACGCGGGGGAGCGCGGTTTCGAGACGCTCGACATGGATCCTCAGTACGCACAGAGCTTGGGTTTTGCAGAAGGATCACTGGTGCGCTGAACCCCATTAAGTTCTGGCGATTCCTGATACTTATGAGGCAGGTGGAGGTTGGACTTTTGCACGAACTGGCATTTGCCAAGACAGTCGGGATTGAGCCATTGAGCTCGGACGATTGGGAGATCACTGTAATTCGACGTCAACACGCATCCCGTTTTGCATTTAATTTTGCTTATGTTTTATAGGAGCTTCACGCTGATCATCTTGAATCCACGTTCCTTTCCCAAGTTCGTGTGGCGAGAGCAGGACAGGAAATTGACGTATGGGTGTTAGGGAGAACGAGAGTACGCTTACGTATTGGTACGTGCGACGACGTCCAGATCAATGCATTGAAAGCCGATGGATGCATTTACGCAGTGGACGTGGACTCCAACCCCGACAAGGTTCTTCTCTTGACCACTAATACTGAAGTGCACATTGCTCCAAAACGTCGAGCGAAAGTTAGGTCGCTGGCATCGCTTTCTCGAAACATTACCGCAGCGAAGCTTTCTTCTCCTCCTTCATCCAGAGCAACGGCCGACATACCGACTGCTCGATTGTCACTACGCGTTCTACCGTCGGAATTTTCACCTCGACCACTGCCTCAATGGGATGGTCCAGAAAGTATTGGCTATGTGTCTCCCAGCACCTATGCTCGCCTGAATGGCAATGGTTCGCGATTACTGAATGCACGGATTAAGCGTCTACCTGCTCCACGGGAGCCCGCTGCATCTTCCGACTCTGTGCCGCCACCGGCAGAACCAAAGAATGCGTCTGGAAATGATCAAGAGCACATATACTTGTCGGCTATTGCAGAGCTCCCAGATAGGCAAATTATCCTTTTGAAACCCGCTGTTGGAATCATGAATTGGGATCTACTTCGGTTTGTTCTATCCTTGAGCAATTTATTGCAGTAGGCTAATTCTTCAGAGTCGAAGCAATTTCTGGGAATGACGAACCAGATATACCTTCTATTTCTGACAATCGCGATCATCCCTCTCCTTTTGAAGAGTAAGAAATTCACACTGACTGACCCAGACAAATATATGCTCAAGAGAGACTGAAGGCAGCATTCCGTCCCATTGGCCGGTGTTAGCGACGTGTTGAAAAAATGCAACTCCTTCTGTATCCGGACCATGCTACTTCATTCGACTATGAGGTCAGTTCGTGGAGGTGAGTGGGGTCTCCCTTAAAAAACATCTGTTGCATACCACGGCTGGCCTCTAGTACCGGCTCTTTTGTTGACCGGGGGCACTGGTACTGGGAAAACTAGTATCTCTAGTTACGTGGCGCGATGTCTTCAAAGTGATCCACGGGTCCATGCTTGTGAGGTGTCTCACTTTTACTGTGGAAACACGCGTTATATATTTGGTATCAGTCGTGTATCACGTCGATGCATGTACATATGCCCAGAAGCCCGTTCCCCAGGTTAAGTCGCTCATGCAGTACTGGTATGACAAGGCACGATGGCATCGTCCTTCAATTCTCGTGCTAGATAACCTTGACGCCTTGATCAGCGTGGAGTTGGAGGTAAGTGGGTTTATCTTTTTTTGTCTATTTATGTGTAAACATACTGAGTCTTCTAGCACGCCGACTCCTTTCGCAGCCGTCAACTGGCTGCCATTTTTACAGCAATATTTTCTTCGGCAGCAAAATCTACTTCTCCAGATACGCGCGGAATGATTCTCCTTGCGACTGCATCCTCAAGTACATCACTGCATCCGATACTAACACAGAGCCATGTCTTCAAGGCAACTGTCCACATTCGTTCGTTAAACAGAGACAGTCGTAAAGAGGTTTGTGGTTCTTGACGTTACACATTCAACTTTTCGACCTAAACGAGGTCTAGATTCTGTCACATCTTGTCGAAGAGAGAATCAGACACTCAGACGGTTTGCGAATAGACGAGACTTCGCCTCTGAACTATAACGCTCTTGCAACACAGACAGAAGGGTATTCCGTGTCTGATCTCAAAGATTTCGTCTCTCGGGCCGTCCATCAAGCTGCTATGAAATCGATCGCGCTTTCAGGCGATGTAAACAATCCGCTTCCGTTATTTGATTTACATTAAATCAGCTTTTAGGTCATTCTGACTCCGGAAGTGTTCGAAACTGCGCAAGCAGACTTCGTTCCTCTGTCTTTGAGGTCAATAGGTCTCCAAAGACCTGATACCGTGTGGGCTGACATTGGAGGTAAGTATCAACTTACCTTGGGAGGCAGTTGGCCAAGTGCCTTTCTATGTTTTCCAGGTCTTGAAGAAGTAAAACGGATACTTAGAGAAACGCTGGAGTGGCCTACGAAATACGGGCCTATTTTCGCTCAGGCACCTCTTCGATTACGCTCAGGGTATGTTTTCAATTGTAAACATGCCGTCGCCTAGGCTAACATACGTCGTAGGTTGTTGTTGTACGGCTACCCTGGATGCGGAAAGACGTTACTTGCTTCCGCCGTCGCGAAGGAATGCGGTCTCAACTTCATCAGTGTCAAAGGTCCGGAAATTCTAAACAAGTATATAGGCGCAAGCGAGAAATCGGTCTGTTGTCGTAGGACCTTTTCTCTTTTATCATTAATAATCCTTCAGGTAAGAGAGCTCTTTGAGCGGGCTACGGCTGCCAAACCGTGTGTGCTCTTTTTCGATGAGTTCGACTCCATTGCTCCAAAAAGGTACTCTTTTCGCTTTCATACCGTTGATTGCATTACTCACTTGGTTTACATCAAGAGGGCATGATAGCACTGGAGTAACAGACCGCGTGGTGAACCAGTTACTGACGCAAATGGACGGTGCAGAGGGCCTCGATGGCGTATACGTGCTTGCTGCTACGAGGTCTGCTCATTCACTCCTAGTTATTAAATCTCAGGGCTTACAAATGTTTTATTCAGTCGTCCAGATCTGATAGACGCGGCCCTGCTCCGACCTGGGCGCCTAGACAAATCCGTTTTATGCAATATGCCGGATAAGAACGAGCGCTCGAGTGTAAACGGAATTCTTCTCATTCTACATTGCAGCATCTCATTGGCTACAGATTCTTCGAGCAGTATCCCGGAAGGTTACATTGGCCGACTCAGTCCATCTAGATGAGATTGCGGAAGCCACCGAAGGATTTTCTGGAGCCGATTTACAAGCATTGATTTCTAATGCACAGCTTGAGGTCGTGCACGCCTCGTTGGCCCACGGAGCGTCGTCTTCTTCAGAAGCTGATCGCGAAGAGGAGGCGTCTTTGGAATACGTGTCATTCGGCAACTCATCGGAAGACAATAAGCAGGTGTCAAGTAGAGCGGAAGAGACAATGTTCCAGAAACGGGTAATATATTTCTTGCGCGAGGATTCTTTTCACCCTTACATCTTTCAAGCTTCGCCAAATTCAAAACTCTAGTCGTGGTGCACAGAGGAATAAACCCAAAGTGCAACGGTTTCCCGTCAAGGTGAGCAATTGTATATTCTTTTTGTGACGGACTACGGCTCTAGATTGATATCCCATAGCATGAAATAACGCACGAAAATCTTCTGCGAGCATTGGGCACAGCCAGGTCATCCATTTCCCCGGAAGAGCGTCGTCGACTTGATCACATGTGAGTTACAAACATATGTACACATGAATTTGCGCCTATACTACTAAAACATGGGCAGATATCGTTCCTTCGTCTCTGACCGCGGGTCTTTGCCCGCACCGCCTGAGGACGGAGCTGTAGGAAGTAGGGTTACTTTGATGTGAATGGGACACTAAATTTTGTGTCAATTAACAAAGACCAGCGGGCCAGCCGGTGGACTGGAGGCAGCGATACCGTCTATATAGGTCCGCGTCTCATTTGGTGGATAAAAATGCCTCTTCGGCTTCTTTGGCTGTCTGCGACAGCAGATTGAACGCCTGCTCTATGTGCGCATGCGTTGTGTGGGGAGATCCTGTGCAAAAGCGGATGCAGTACGTCCCGTTCAGGATGGTGTGCGTTACCGCGATGTCTTTCCGTTCCTCGACCTTGGAGTAGAACAATTTATTCAGAGAGTTTAGGTCTTCAGGAGACAGTTTTTCTGCTCTTGGCTCTATGCGCAAGACGGTCAGCGCAAATGAAGGCGGCGTCACAATCGTGAAACGCTCGGATGCGTTCACTAGCTTGATAAATGCTTGATTCATCGCGACACTCTGCATGCGTTACAGCGTGAGTGTGGTACCTAAGAAGGCGGCGGGATGAGAGACGCACGTGGCGGATGTGTTTTTGGAAACCTTCGACACCGAAACCACGCAGCATGAACCACAGCTTTAGGGAGCGGAAGCGTCGACCCAGACCGAGGTGCCAATTGCGGAACTCAATGACGCCTGCATAGTGTCGTTAGATGCGTCTTTGTCTTCATCACATAAATCGACTTACCGGTGCCGCTCTGCTTGGTGCGAAGGTACGGGGGCGTGATGTCGAGCGCCTCCGTGAGGCGGTTGCGGTCGCGCACCCACAGCGCCGACGCGTCAAAATTCACCAGTCCCCATTTGTGGAAGTTGGTGCAGAACGAGTTAGCAAAGCTGTTGATTTCGTCCAGATGGCAGGCCGCGCGGTATTCTGGGCACGACAACACGACACCGGCCCAAGCGGCATCGACGTGGACCCAAAGTGAGGGGTGGTCCTTGACTACTTCGTGGATTTCAGGCAGATTGTCGATAGCACCGGACGACGTCGTGCCTACAGTGGCAACTGCAGAATAGGGCATGGGATTCAAGGTTGTGTTCTTGTCGCCGTGATATCTAACTCACTTAGAATGAATGGCCGGCGTCCACGAGCTAAATCCTCTTCTAGAGCCGCACGTAGTGTGTGACCCCGCAGCGAGTAGCAGTCACTGGCCGTGACTTCAAGGGACCTTACCGCAAGGCCAAGCACGAGCCCTGCCTTCAGGCCCAACGAATGTGTTTGGGTGGTCGTGTAAATCACGAGTTCCTCCATTTTAACATCGGGATGGCTGCGCATGTAAGTTGATCTGGCGGCGACTATGGAAATGAGGGCCGAGTCAGAGGCTGTGACTTGAAGACAGCCGCCGCCAATCCCGCTAGAGTTCAGGAAAACACCATCGAGATCAAACAGTTTGGTAATCCAGTCCATCACGATGGCCTCCAGCTCTGAGCAAGCCGGTCCACTGAACCACTGTAACGGAAATTAAAAAATGCAGAATAAAAGTAGAGAATGGGGTTCTTTTCACGTTAAACCCGGGTGTTGGTGTGCTGAATGTATTCACAGAGTTATATCGGGATGGTTATTTGCGACAAGATGGGCGTGTACACTGACCTTGTGGCGTACAGATCTCCTAGAATCGCCTCGAAGGATCCGCCGGTAGGGAAGTATGCAAACCATGACGGATGTTGCCAATGCGTTATGCCTCGAATATATGTCATTTTCCGGTAACATCGATGAGAAATTCAGGTCTCTTACCGGGTAGAATGAGCTTCTGATAATCGTCGGCGATTACGTCCCACTTTTCTCCCTTTTCAGGCGCTGTATCTGGAAGGTAACCGTGACACGACCGATCGTATCACAGCCTCGGAAAAAGGACTCACTGGGAATGTGTTGTTGCAAGTATCCTAACGAAGTTCAGCATGAGAGTTCGGTCTGATTTGCATGATTCTTCAGAATTCACCTGGTTCGACACGAGGCACAACCGGCTTGTTCTGTAATGAATAATAGTAGTCACATATGCGATCGATGGCCTGGTATCCAGCCTTCCTAAATCTGAAGCCGAGATTTAGTGTCCCAGACAACATACCAGGATATAGGCTGACGTGCTCACCCTTCGATATCCATGCTTGTGCCAGTACTAGTACTAGTTAGTAGAAATTGTCCCTGGATCAGATATAAATTATGGAATTGTTGCTAGAATCCGAATCAAGGGATATCACTGGTGATGTGTACTGCAATGTTATATCGATGGCGTTAAGTAGAATAACTATGCGAGCCGCTGGCACTGCTGATACCATGATACCGCGACCATGGCGTGACTCGAGCTTGATCTCATCGTGAGATCTTGAGAGTCTTGCTGATATCAGATTCATGGGCGGCAATGGAACGGCAGTCGGACGGCCTTTGGCGGGCCCCGACGGCAGCCGCTCGATCTCAGTCATCATGTAATATGAACTGGTGATGGTTCAGACTGCACCACCATGGTCCCTTTGGTCTCTCGCCTGTGTTTGTCTAAGGATACTGTTTTTCCTTCCTCGGCACTCGTTTTACAATGGCATTAAGCTGTTCCCATTCTCTGGGCACCCCGGCACCGACATCGTGAGCTGACCGCCAGACTGTGTTGGGTCCGTGATAACTTTGCGAGGTTGGTGTTGCCTACCAACCATCTGTTCAATGCAAGCAGTAGAGATAAGTTCAAGACCACATGCTTACATTTGGGGTTTCGCCTTTGGAGGCGCAACGTTCAGAGTTGTCGTCTTCGCAATCGGCAATCAGTATCACGCATCTTGACCTTCCCCATTCGGAGACAAAGAAGAACATGCCGCTTATTTAACGTCAAAGCCTATTCTACGTCTTCATCCCGGGTCGATGTGCTGGCCCCTCTCGAGGTTTCCTTTATTTTTCTAATCATTTTCACTCTTTCACACCTCAGACTCATATCATACGTTTTTTAAACACTACGGCTAGGAAAAACTCTCGTGTCGTAACAGTAATCGCCTTCTTGTTATTGTCCACTCGTTTCCCTTCAATCAGCAATGTTTTCATCATCCCAGGAGACCAGGTCCACCAGACCTGTGCCTGTCATTTCTCAGCCGCTCAAGCTTTGTCCCAGACCGAGCTCATCAGTGGCATCGTCCACGCTGTCCACCACAGCTTCTGCTGTCTTCCCTGGACCGCATCCTTCTGACATGCGATCGTCCGATCTTTCTGTCAAGAATGTGCACACCCGATCTTTTGTTCATTGCCCGGTCTCGTGCATGGGGAAGCGCGCAACTTACCGGTTCTCTGGTGAATATGTAATGACTCACACCAGCGACCATGAACGTGTGTCTGCAAGACAAGGTTCTGTAGCACGTCAGGACCCTGGTTTCCAACCAGAGCGCTATCGTTACGCCCAGTCTGCCTCATCTTCAATGTCGTATGCGTCTCACAACAGACTTCCTGGGTCATCGGACGCCCGCCAATACCGGTCGTCGTGGACGTCGGTTGCAGGTTCTGACGCGTCCCGGGGACGACAAGCAGCCCATTCTGTTGAAGTATCCCCTGTTACCCGCAGCGTGGAGAAATCCACGCCGTCCAAATTGCATGCCAGGTCTGATGAGATGTCCTTCATCCCACGCATTCGATCCATTCCTCTTCTTCCTCCCAGTTCCAGGTCACCGTCTCCAACGCCTTCCATTTTGGAATCCGACGCTGCACATACGGAGACGTCGCACGCGTCATCTAAGAAGCGCGTGCGATTCGTTGAAGCCTCAGAGCGAGACGAAAATGCGCATGCTTCTATACCACGGTCCGCCAGGAAAGTAGGCTCGAGGCCTGCTACTAGTCCCCTTTACGAACCTCGTCGTATCTCCCCTGGTCATCATCATCGATCGAGTTACACGGATCTCCCGAGTTCCGTGGCTCTACCCCCGCCCTCTTTTCTCATGTCTCGGCACGAAAGACGCTATAACTTGCATGTATCGTCAGCAACTTCGCCGACCTCACTAGGGCACAGTAACAATGCATCGGTGGGTTCTAAGACACAGACTCGAAAAAACTCCCACGATACGGACGCTCATATATCCCATGGATCTCCTCTGCGGCAGGGGGGTACTCCTCACCAAAGCTTTAATTCGTCAGATGTCACGTCTCATCCTTCAAGTACTCCGCGACGGAAACTAAGGAAGGCTCCATCTCAGGCTCGCCATAAGAACTCATCTACGCTACTACAGCCTACACGTCACGGTCTCCCACAACTGCCTGCTTCTGAACTCAGTGTGCGTGCCTTTCTTATGGACTCCTCTGCGGACCAAGCATCTGGATCTGGGTGAGTTCTCGCCGCCGATATCGCCATTTTCATTCAATACTTCATGACGAAAACGTTCAGTAGATTCACTGAGTGCAGTGTGGGCGTCCACCTCACAGTTAAAGACCCGGAAAAGTGGCGGAGAACTGCTCTGTCTGCTCCTGACGTTGAGTCACTCGACGTTGATGTGTTCAGTCCACATCATGGACACTTCGCCGTGCGCGAAATCAGGGCGGCTTCCGGTCGCACGCCGCTGGCAGGGAAAAGCGTGTGGACTGCAGACGGACTGGGGCGGTTAGATGTGAGAGAGCAGAAAGGGCGGTTAGATGTGAGAGAGCAGAAAGGGCGGTTTGTAGACACACAATACCGGCGGACGTCGATGACATCCGTTCGCTTTGCTACTATATCCCCACGCGACTCTTCCGTGGCGGGGACACGGGGATGGTTTAAGTCTGTCCGAGTCCGCCTTCCTTCTACGGCGCTCGTTACGGAAGTGGCGCGAGCGGCTTTGGAAATCAATGCAACTGCACGTATCGTCAATAACAATGTTTCTCCCAAGCAAACGGACGAACTATCAACTAGAACGGACTTTCATTGACTTTATAACTTCATCTATTTACTTACCTTATTGCGAACAATAATCTGCGCGTCCATATCTATGTATCTACGACTACATGTACATATAATCATTTTGGCTGGGCGATCTTGCATGTGTAATAAACAGTCCTTCAACCTGATTTCATTCAAAGGAAGTCCTAATACGAATTGCCAAAGAGGGAAGTTGGCCTAATGCAGGCACTTATGTGCCACGTGACTAAACTCGCGATGCGCACGCCATACTCGCGTGTGCCACACGACGCGTCGTATAAAACAGCGCCCCGCATGAACGAGAAAGATTCCCTCCTTTGTATCCGTTTTCATAGTCTCTTTGTCCTCAACTTGTGCTTTCTGGCAACCAGAAAATTTCCCACTCTCTGAACATGCTGTCCCATGTCTGCAGCCATCAGTTCTTAGGCGATGCTGGGGTCGACTTGTGTGCGATCGATCTCTTCCGCAGGGTCGTCCGCGCCGACGTCGGTTTTTCTCTGCACCTGAACCGTCTGGAAATCTGGTACACTCGTCGATGGGTGTTGTCATATAGTCCATTTTCCTCGTCATCGTCGCACCGATATCATGTGTATCAGTTTCACTCACTCAAGAGGTCTCGTACTTACAGCTCAGGACCCTCTAAGCTTGGGCTTATCACTTTAAGCAACCTGTCGTTGCAGGCGGAACACACGCGATGCCGATCCAATGATCACATTGCACCATATTTTGCTGCGGAAGTATGGAGTTAGGCTGCGACATCTTCGTGTTCTTCTGCCCGCATCTGGTAGTTTGCTATGGTGCTGTCCATTGTTACCACCACCATCTGTATCACGGTGCGCTTCTGTCGCACTTACCAGGCAACCAGGCGCAGTGGCGTAGTCATGGCTAATTACGCAGGTGAGTTGTCGTGATTATGGCGTGCTTTCCGTGGTTGGTGGCATCGTTGCATATTTGTCTGGGTTGGTTAGCTCGGACATCTATAGCTATATGCGTATTTCACGTATTTCTCTCCAGAAATATAAAATGGCTTCTTGCTCGCTCTTTCCAATCAGTACCACGTATCTGCCGCAATGGCGTTCTCTGAACTCGATATCATTCCTGGCTTCCCCTTGCCGGCGTTTCATTCACGTCCCATGAGCAGCCCAGCATTGTCGGAGGCGTACTTGACGTCGTCTTCTAATACATCGAGCGAGCTTGGGACACCAGATGAATCTCTCGCTAATTCGGCTCTTGTCCTCCATGCCTGCGTTTACATCCCTCAGAGCACTTTGATAGCTGGCGTTCTGAAAGCAATTTACGGTGAACACGCGTTTGGTGGTTATATGGGGCTCTGTTTCGGTGACTCGAAGGAATCTACTCTGAAAGACGCCACGCTGGCCGTGCAAGAATTTCTGACCGTCGGAGATGACTGGACAGCACGCGACACACATTCTACAACATATTTCTTTTCAAAGACTCCTGTCATCACTCGCAAGCAAGGCGGCGATGTCGAGGTATGTATTTTTCGCTTGTATACAAACTATCTTTGTCTTGACTGACATGATAATCACAAGCCTGCTAGCGCGTCCCGCCTTTCTATGTTCTCCGTTGCAGGACTTCGATGCATTTTGTCATTGCAAACGGGACCATTCGCTTTCTACGTCTTGGAGCGTCCCAGTTTCGTTTTTCCGCCCGCATCGTATACTCCGTCTTATTTCCCTGTGTCAAGTGCACTCGCTGTCCTTAATTCGCCCAAGAACTCTGTCGCTAATATACCCACACTCGACGAATGGCGCACTCTGTGGAAGGTCTGGGACTTGGTTACACTGGACATGATCCCACCGGAGATGCTCCTCCAGAAGCCTATCGATCTGCGCCATAAGTGCTTGTTCTACATCGGCCATATTTCAACGTCAGCAGCAACCTGAAATAAGATTTTCGTGATGTCTCATTTCCAATGATTTATACAGTTTCCTCGATATGCTTCTTCACAAGTCGATTGGCGGAGGCGCATCGGAACCGAGCTTCTTCTGGAAAATCTTCGAGGTGAAGTGATGTCCATTGTCCAGAGACCTATATATATCGGGAAGATGTGTTAATGCTTATCCAGCGAGGCATTGATCCGCACGTTGATGACCCCGAGTACTGCCATGTATGTCTCTTTATCCTCTGCTGAAACGTTGAAACTGACCTTTGGCAGAGTCATTCCGAGGTTCCCCAAGCCGACGAGGACTGGCCGCATTTGGAGACCGTGCTCACTTTCCGTGACCGCGTTCGTGCGCGCCTTTCAAAGCTGTACGACGACCTGGAAAATGGCCAAATCCCACTGACGCGCAATGTCGCTCGCACGCTACAGGCCACTCTTGAGCATGAGGGCTTCCATGTTGAGGTGGGTCAACAACTTTTTTGCAGGTGTCATTTATAACGTCAATTGTCAGACCTTGCTTTATATGCTTATTCAGCGTTCGGGAAGTGGGACGCTCCCGCCGCCTAACTTTGCTGTGCCTGAGTGGGACGTCCTGAGCGCACAATGGGACATGGCGCCGCTTCCGTCGCAGAAGACGGTTGTTCTTGGCCCCGCGGATGTAGTGCTCGGCCATAATGACTCGGAAGACGAAGACAGCCTTATTGAGAACAATGGTGAAGCACTGCGGAACCATGAATTCGGGTATGTCGACTGTCATTTTTTTTTTCTTCGAGGGGGTTTTGACACACACATTCTACTCAACAGCTGGGACAACGAGTCACCACAGCGCAAAATCCACGTCAAGGCGTTCAGGGTTGAGTGGCGGTCTATCACGAACAAGGAGTTTGAGGAGTTCTGGAGAGCACATCCCGAGCTCGTCGATATACCGACGAGTTGGGTTAAAGATGGAGACGATGTGCTGGTATGTTTTTATTTTCACTATCAAATCTCCTGTGAAGTGACGAGAAGCATCGTTCGTGTTGACAGGTTCGTACCGTGTATGGCCCGGTGCCCATGCACGTGGCCCAACACTGGCCGGTGCTGGCTTCCTACGATGGGCTCGCCGCTTACGCGCGTGCCAAGGGTGGCAGACTACCTACAGAGCCTGAGCTGCGACTCTTCCTGGACACCTACGATGTGGGCTACGAAGGTGGCTCAAATGTTGGTTTCCGTAGTTGGCATCCTACTAGGTCAGCCGCTACTGAAGCTTGTCATTATTTTTTTTTTGCGCTGAGTTTTGGACACGACAAAACAGGTCTACTATGGGTCTTTCCGAGCATAACGGCAAGGGTTGCAATGGGGGTGTCTGGGAGTGGTCTTCGACAGTGCTAGACACTCATGACGGGATAAGTCCCACAAAACTGTTCCCTGGCTATTCGACGGACTTTTTTGACACGAAACATCAGGTGGTTGTAAGTGTTACTTGTGTTTTTGTCGTTTAAATCTTTTTTTGACTGTGGTTCTGTAGTTGGGTGCTTCCTATGCCACAATACCTCGGTTGGCCGCTCGCCGGACTGTGCGCAATTTCTACCAACGGCCCTATCCTTATGCATGGGTGGGAGGGCGAGTGGTTTACGACATTTGACGGTTTATATGCCTTGTGTGGGTATATGTGTGTCGCTAGTAAAAGGTCCTGAATATATCTTCGTAAATTATGGCTGAGATACATAGAACTATGTTATGATGATCGTGCCGTATTGAACGACGCGTTGGGCAGGGAAATCTACTTGTTTCTGATCACGATCGATCTGAGTCGTGTAAATGCCAAATGATCCCTGACTCCGATCAACCGCGCTTACCGCGAGGCGCTTCCTACCTCCATGATCTACCACAAATTGAACTTCCCAAACAACGCTGGCTATTTTCTTGGAGGATTTTTGTCTATGCCCGTGCAGCAATTATTGAAATTGATAGATACCAGAAGCTATTGCCGCTTGCTCAGCGATTCCGAGGATTGGACTCGAACTCTCACTAATGGATCGCATTTCTGATACAAAAGCGTGTCTGGAAATTTTTATCATCTCCATGTTTGTGTATCTTGTGCTGTTCTTCAACGCGACTTGGCTGCCTTCGTTTGCTCGATGAATGATGCTTGAGACGCTTTTTTGTCTGCTCTCTCAGGTTGCTTTGACCGACCCGGCTCAAAGCCCGGTAGTACCTGCTTTGCAGGCAAAGCGCTCGCCTCCCTTGCCTTATATACAGCGTTTGTACAGCATGGATTCAAACGTCGTGAATCGAGTCTTCTACATCGAGAAATTTTTTGCATCTTGGGGCCGTTTGCTAAAATCATGTCTTTTGTTACTGGTCAGCTTTTGAACAACCGTTGGGTTATCGGTGAAGTTATCGGCAGGGGTGGACAAGGTAAGCTATACTCTTGGTCGGCTCCTTGTTTTTCTTGTCAGACTTAATGTTGTACAGGATGCGTCTACCAAGCGCAAGACGTCTGGACGGGGAAGGACGTCGCTGTGAAGACACAAAGAATTGTACACCCTGGCGAATTTCTTCTTATCGAGGCGGTGCACAAGGCTACCTCCGGTTCACCGCATTTTCCACAATTGGAGTATATCGCGCTTGTCCAGGACCACGTTGTTACGGTTACTGAACTTCTGGGCTCCGATATGTATGAAGTGTTGGCGCACGGTGGACCTGTCACGGATGAGATGGTTGGGCGAATTGCGATCCAAATGGTACAAAAACTATTCTGTCCTTTTCTTAGCCATACAAGTTTCCTCATTTGCGCTTTTTTGTCAATAGATCGATGCTCTAGAGCACCTGCATAGTCGTGGACTATTGCACATGGACCTAAAGCCTGAAAACATAATGGGCACGTTGGATGACCCGATGCAGTTCAAACTTATCGACTTTGGATCGAGCACACCATTTATCACAGAGAACGGCAAGCACGTTCCGCTCTCTGATGGCGTCAGAATACCGTATACAGACTTGTACCAGTCACTGCATGCAGCACTGCGGCTCCATCCCTCGCGTCGCGACGACATGGAATCTCTTGCCTACGTGCTATTCTCGATGAGCTACGGTCGTCTGCCGTGGGAGCAGGACTCGCCGCAGATTATGTTCAGCAAGAAGTATGCGGCGCCGTGGGACCCGACGCTTCGGCGCGAAATTCCTCCTGCGGTCATGCAATACCTGGTCATGGTTCGCCAACTTCGCTTCGAGGAGCGCCCCGATTATGAGGGGTACCGATGGATGTTCCGGTCCATGCTCCCGTTCGCGTTAAGAAACATGCCCCGCCAACAGAGGAGGGCCATTTCTTTCGTTTCGCGCGTGGGCCCTGCTGGCTTTGTCCGCACTGATGCCATTTCCCATCCTTGTACCTCTCTATTCCCAGTGCCTCCATCTATCAGTCCTGCTGTCACCCCTGACACAGGTCTGTACGTCTCTGCTCCTGCCAGCTCTGTTGTCACTGATGACACCCCTCGGACCGCTTCATCGCATCTCCCGAGCCCGCCCGACTCATCTGTCGACAGGAGCAGCTTGCCTGTTGTGATCGAAGTCAGCCCCTTGTCCCCACATCCTCATGTCGAGTCTGTTGCCCAGCCTCCCCCTACACCTGCTCCTACTGGCAGAGGCACGAGTTCTTTCCTCGCTTCTCGTGCCGTGAGATGGATCCGCCGCTGCTCTCGCTGGCTTCTTTGATCTTTTCTACTCATGGTGGCACCTACTAATCTACCGGCCAATGATACTTCGTGCCACACCAGCATGTGAAGTACTACATAGCAATTGAGTGTTCACGTCACACAAACTTTTTCTTAACGGCCAACTGCACAGGGCTCACCAATATCCAGCAGTGTTGTAGACAGCTGTTGATATGTTTCTTCCATACATAAGCATCCTGTAAAATACCGTTCCACCTATTTTATATAATCCTGATCATGGTCCGACATCTCATTGCTGTACAGTCCTCAGATTTCATCTAACATCATGAATCGCAAGACATTTCACAACGTAAGATAATATTAGAGGCAAGGTTATGCTATGCCTGTATGCAAAGATGGTAAATTCTACAGACGGAGGGGAAGCAACAAAAGGATAGAAGTAATCTACAGGTCAGCCAGACGTGTCATTCATGGTGCTGGTGCTACGTACATGCACGGTTTGAATTATGCGTTAAACAAAGGTTCCCGTGAGAAGAGGCAAGTGAAAAAGAAGGGGAAAAAAGGACCGGCATGCAAGAAAAAAATCCATATCCATATATTTAAGACACACAGATATGACGCGTGCTCTAACGTCGGTCATGAGATATCATGCGGTCGAGCTCTTTGATAATGAGCGAATTCACCGCTGCTGGGTTATCTAGGTAGACTAAAGACAGAGAGATCAACAGACCGAACAAAAGATGTTGGATGACCACTAACCATGATGACCGGCATTTTTCACAATGTACATCCTACCTTCGCCATTGCCTGCTTTCCGCATAACCTCGACACTGTCCTGGCCGCCCTGCGGGTCCATCCAATCATGGTCGCCGTACACAAACGTGACAGGCACCTTGACTGCGTCGATACGATCCACCAGCGCCCACCGCGCATGGGCGCCAGGCGCAAGAATATGCGCTTGCAAACGTCGGTCAGCTGAAAAAAGTCGGGAACAAGATAGAGTGGTGTAGCTCACATATGCAATATTCCCCGGAGCCTTTGGCCAGAGTAATATTTAGTAGATAATCGTGCATGTCCCGTACTTCGTCTTCTTCTAGAGAAGGAAAACGCCGTGACGAATACTGTGGAATGTTAGATGCGGAGCGCAGTGAACACGGGTGATACGCACCTTTCCAATGAGCATGGGCGCCCACAAGGACATTTTGCGCACGATCTGGAAGGGGCTGACGCCTTCCTCCCATAGATAAGTGATGAATTTCATGGTGCGGCTCTGGGGATCCCGAGTTGAGCGCCTTGAGGCATTGATAGCGTGCTGCTGCTGTCTCAGGGTATTGAATTCCTCGTCTCCGGCAGGTACCGCGCCACCAATGCCCATAGTTTCCTTGTCAGTGAGCTCACGCTCAGGTTCTGACTGGTCTGGGTGTCGCGGGACACCGGCAGGACTAAGCAGAATGAGGCGATCAACACGGGAAGGATATTTCAGAGCATACGCCACACTGAAATAGGCACCAAGGGAATGGCCGACAAGGGTCATACGCGACAAGCCCATGCGCTGGCGCCATTCCTCTAGGGAGTCTATGAAGAAGGACTCAGCCTCTGTGACGCGAGCCCGCACGTCTTCACGCTTCGCTTTCACATGGAACGGCACTCGCGCAGAACGACCCATTCCTAGCCAGTCCAGTGCGTATATGGCGCTACCACGGTCGCCTGCCCATTCTGACAGCGCACGGAAATTCTGGAAGAAAAACCCAAGACCAGCGCCATAGCCGTGCAAGAGGACCGCCGGCGATGGCGCTGTCGGTACAGGGGTATTTGCAGTTATCGATAGCGTGTTCAGAAAGTGCTTCGGCTTCGATAGTGACACCATAGAACTATGAGCAGTGACCTTTCCTGCGGTGGTCGTTGCTGGTTCTGAGCGGAAGAACGGCAACCGTCGTAGCAAGCGCTCTTCGCTGATGGCGCTTTGCTTTTCGCCTGCCGACCACCAGCTGCGCACACTGTCAGAGAAAGCGGATGGCACCGGAGGTGCTTGGGGCAGAACAGCACTGTTCGCCATGATCCTTGCGAAGCGTGCGGAGATCGTGATGCACCGAACGTTCAAGTCGAGGACGGCAACGAACAACTACAGTGGAGCACTGTAGATCTAGAGCTAGAGTAATGGTAAAGAGAAACTTCAATGTTCCTGCTTTTTGAGGATCAAGCTCCCCCTTTATCACAGCCATCGCGTGCCGGCCGAACACGTTGTCGCACTGTCTATGTCAAACTCCGTGTCGCACAATTCAAAAGAGTTGTCAGCCACGATGTTTTTCCCTGCACACTCGGGCTATCCATGGATTGGGCTAGCACTGCTAGCGCTCAAAAATGCATTGACTATGAGGCGTGAGTAGAAAGCAACTAGAATTTAGACATTTCCATTTCTATGCATGATGTATCAACTCGAACATGCCCAAATCATGCTGTATCCAGCATTCAAAGGAAGCTGAAAACACGATTCTGTAGCGTGGTACTATGACACTCTTCCCGTCAGCATACAGTAAGTGTTTCGTCGTGCAACTGGCACGCGTTGCCTAGAAATAAGTGCGTCACGTCACGATCCATTCAAGAGGGTCATCCACACGCCAAAGAGAACGTTCATGAAGAACCCCACAACGATGCTCATCTGCATACGCTTCCTGTCATAGGAGTATTTCATGGGTTACGTGAGTTTCCTCAGCGTTAGACAACCAGCGGCCAAAGTCACTCACGAGAATACGACACTATTCGGCGTCTCGTGTTCGCGGCCGTCGTCCCAAAAGACTGGAGCCTTCGGTGTCGCAAGGAAGAAGAATGGGATGAGGGGGAAGAAGAAACCAACGACAATGCCTTGTAATACTGCAGAGTCAGAATTGGGTGACTGCGAGAGCGACGCGGTTCCCGCGTTGTCCATAGAGTCAATCCACTGCTCCTCGAGGGCGCGCGCATGTTCATTGTCTACCATCGTTCCATCCACTGAGCCTTGAATGCGATTTAAAGCAACATGCCTGCTCACATTCCTCCTCAGTCTCAAATTCCGAGTCGAGATAGTTGGCCGACGACTGTGAGTGGAACTGGCGCCGAAAGTTGGTGATATCCGCTTCTGAGAATCCTATGGCGGCCAGGCGATCAAATCCGCGTGGCGGGCGTATCTGTGGAGGCTAATAGCCAAGTGAGATCATAGGCAGCTCTAGGAAGCTGCAGAGCCCAAACCTGGTTGGCGCCCTCGTCTCCATCCTTGTCGTCCTCAATGGGCGGCCCGATTGAGCAATGCAGCCAGATGTTGTCTATTGGCGGCTTGGAATCAGATGCGCCTCCTTCTGCCTCTCGCGATACGCTACGCAGCTGGCGTTCCTCGAGTGTTGCAAGCCATGAGAAGAGAAACACTCCGTTGGTGAGCAGACGTCCGGAGTGAATTAACCTGAGGCGTCGTCCTTCAAGCTCTGGCCGAACTTGCCTAATCTGTGGTCCCCACCACTTCAACAGCAATTCATGGGTCTTGACAGTCCCAAGTACTTGCCTTCTTCTTGACATCGCCAACAGTATCGAGCTGGTCGACCGTGATGGTCAGATCAGGAACTCCTTCCGTGAATCGAATAGTAAGCTGGCGACTTTCTGCAGCTTTCAACGTCGAGGAGGAGCTATTGCCAGATGCTTCTCCCGCCACATGTCGGTTGTTCACAGGTAAAGGATCTAAAGCACGCTGCTTGCCCTTGGCTTTCTCGCTCATGGGGCGGTTCGACGGCTCCATTGTGTAACGAGACGAGTGATAAGGAAAACAAAACAGCTTTTCGGAGTGCGCACAGTGCTCGCGATTGGACTGTTAAATACAGAGCAATGACAAGAGATGGCTTGCGTGAAGGGTCGTCGAACCGGT
Organism: Fistulina hepatica ATCC 64428; assembly: GCA_000934395.1. Taxonomy (NCBI): domain Eukaryota; kingdom Fungi; phylum Basidiomycota; class Agaricomycetes; order Agaricales; family Fistulinaceae; genus Fistulina; species Fistulina hepatica. The sequence goes on along the minus strand of KN881581.1, from coordinate 148,656 downwards.
ACCGTCTGACTCATGGTGCATGACCCATGATACACGCGGTCACCTGACGTGAATCCAAACGCGAATTTGAAATTTTACGAATTCGATAAAGTACTTTATGCCTACTCGCCAATGACTACAAGCACAAATGTAAAAGAAATATGTATATGTTCCATACACTAAGTCCACATAACCAAGTCCCATAGAAAAACAAGCAAAATCCAATCAAACAAGTGGCCTTACGACTCGGAGCGCGGCATACTCAGAGTCGCAACCTCCGTCTTTGGTGCAATAAAGGCGTCATCTATTACTGTGGAAGTTGTCTCGTTGGCATCCAAGCCGCCAGAATCCCCGCTCGTATGAGAAGTGCTATCCTCACTCTTCTTTGCAGAATCCTGACCAATTCGCGTGGCTTGAGAGCAACTGCTGTGCGTCGTCAGACGACGGTCGTGCGTAGGACTGGCCGGGACATTGTCGACAACTTTGAGTGATTCCACGTGCACGAACACCTGAGCGGGATGCTGGGATACTGGGGCTGAGGCAGCTTCCAGCGACTAGCACGATCATCAGCTCGCGCATGTTTCCGTTGCAAGGAAAATAAGATTTGGAAAGATACGTTTCCCACAAAAATAGACAGCAAACTCACGCGTTGTTGACAAGTCTGAGATGAAGAGCCATCGATACAGTCCTCTGCATTTTTCCAAACCATGCGATTGTTCAGAGACGACATCAGGGAGTTGGTATATAGCTTCGACAACGGAAAGTTGAGCAGCAGATGCCATTGCACTGACTAGAGATTTCGTACGCGTGATGAACGTCGAGTGAAACAGCAAGAAATGTCTTACAATCGATAGATAAAAGACCAGGTCGGTGGTACTGAGAAAAAAGATCTTTCGACATGTGCTGTCTATCAAACAAAACCTCGTTACTCACGCCCAAATGGCAGTAAGCATGCCTCGAAGGTGAAAATACCGTCAGCATTACGTCCTTACCACGCGCGGAAACAACATACCGGTTTGTATAGTCACTAATAATATGAACAGGCGTCGAATGAAAGCCGTATAACATGGGGTGAAAACATACGGCGGATAATCTTGTCCAGCTGGGAATCCGTCGCAGGGAAGCCAGTCCGTTTCTTGCGCTGGCAGGCGGGCTTATGATGACAAGGACACAAAATGACAGCTTGCTTACGAGGTACATCACCAAAACAGTGGCAATGATAATGTCTGAAAGCGTGCAGGAAGCAAGCCCTGTGCAACGTGAATGCGTAACCAGAGTTCGAAGGGAAAGATGAGCACGAACAGACAATGACCACGCTTCGAAATTTCCAAAACTGCAAAAATTTGCCGACTATGCCACAGGCGATTGCTGTTCCAATAGCCGCGAGCACGCCGACGACAGTAAGAAAGGCGATCAACAAAACGATGGATTTGGCGCCTGTCAAGACAAGAACGCGCCAGGCAAAAAAAGACTGGACACATCCATTGATGATACCCTGAGAAAGAAGAGGTCACGTTACAGATTCACAAGCCATTTTAGGCACAGATACAAACGCCTAATGCAGGATCTGCACAAGGGCGTTAACGAGAATGAATTATGAATTTGGTAACATCCGGAACGCACCAGTTGAAAAGACCCAGGTCACTTTCATTAAATAATCGAAGTCGCCTTTGTGAGATAAGCAGACACAACGCCTTTGCCAGAGCCAAGAGAATCGCTCACCGAAATTCACTACAAGGGCCTGATACATATAGATTACAGTGAATAGCGTTTGTAAGGTATCCGCGATGAAGAGAAAGCCAACCTGGATGATAACGATAAAAACAAGGACAACTGCTTCGAATAATAGGACGCACGAAGACTTTGACGTGAAGTTTGTCCCTGCGAGAACAATTTTTGCTATAACAATCATGAAAATTGGTATACCTCAGTACGCACTTGTTCCGAAACCGATTCCAGTAGAGATATCTTCACTACGGTTAGCAGCAATGGGACTCGTCACAAGAGGTGCGCACGTCTGTGTGATGGAAATTCCGTATAAGAGAAGGTTTAGGGATGTTCCTAAAAGCATGGGACCATGACTGGTAGATTATAGATTGAATATTGAGCCACCATATGACTTGAGAAAACACACGCAAATTCCGCTGTATTGCGCATTATGGGTAGAATAAAGTAGGTGGAGGGATCCAAGAAACGCGTGGATGAAATAAGAAAATAGCTTTTTGTGGGTTGCTACGCGTGACGTCAATTGTGCACGAGAGCGCGCAATCCACGTGACAATGTGCACTTGCCGAAAATGGACAATTCGAGATGTATTCCGATCATTTTCCCAGTCTTGTTGTTCTTTGCTTTCCACCGCCACGTACATACTCTCCCAATATATGTTTTTTCCGTTATCTGTCAATCTCCGTGTTGCATATAAGTTGGTTCCATTGTCTGTTAGTTAGTAAGTTGTTTACTTGCACATTGCCCACCGGCCCATGTGGCGACACACTGCACCTCACGCACACTTAGAAACGAATGCGCCATTGTGTGGTGAGTTGCGGGATGTTTCCAGCGAGTTAACAAAGCTGTCAGCACCAACGTGCAGGCCTCCGGACGTCCACGCGCCTTTTTGCGAAGTGTCTCCACTTGGTAGTCACAGAAGAGCCTCCAGGACGTTTTCGACTTCTCGCGTGCCACAGGTCCTGCACGCGCCTCCTTTCTCATGTCCCTGAGGCGTTTTTAAATCTTCGGAATTGACTGGAGCCAGAATCCCGGCCACGAGATGTTTCCAGGACGGTTTGGTAGGTGTTCCCCCCCCCCCTTGGTGGCACCATCAGCACAATTCCGGAATGGTCAGCCGCTGCCGCCGAACCATGGTTTAAGAAGGTATGGTTGTCGTCCTGATTCTCAGTTCCTTATGTGCTGTACCAGATTCCTAGTGTCCGAGTCCGTCGGCCGCCCGCATTGCTGACACTGCATGGCAGTGGTGAGTTGCCATCCGACATGCCAAGACCATCACTGTTTAATCAGTCATTTGGCTTTCGTTGGTCTCCTTGTTCCTCGTCAAACGTGTCGCTTCCTGCAGCTTGTGAGAACAGATGTTTACTTGGTATCCATCCGAAAACTATGTACCACGATTATCATGAATCACTTTACCATTGCCCATCTGATACCCCGTGCGGCTAGCCCTCCCGTCAACATCAGCGTGTCGAACACACATATAAGAGCCACCATGTCTCCACTGTACGCTTCGTCAATTAACCCTTTTATTCCTTGCGTCGTGTCCAGAGAGTAGGCCGTCATGGAAGAACTTCGCAAGCCGCTACGCCTGTTCCTCTTTTCCCACCCTCGTACCGTGTGTATTGCCAATTTAGTGTCGCAAGACCGCATTTTGACTTACAAATGCGCAGGCGTCAAATTTAAGCCTGCGTTTGCTGGGTACTCATCCAGTCGTAGGCGATGGAACCATTCCTTATCCGTACATTCTCGGTGAGTAAGCCGCGGTCAGGGCACAACTTCGCTTTGCTTAAGTGACTTGCTTTATCATTAGGTGCTCTCCTTGGTCCTGAGCCTGTGCTTCTATGGAACGGCGACGGGATGGGTCTTCTCCGCTCCATGTGTGGGCCGGAGTTCGCAAAGGATACTTTCCAAGTGATCATGGACCGTTCGCAAGAGTCCATTGCCAAAGCTGAGGCTGCTGTATGTATCCAGAGGAAAACTTTGGTTTTACACAAATGACGTGTCGGTAGGGCAAAATTCCTTTGCTCAAGGACCACCCTTGCTTCTTCATGAAGCCTTCCTGTTACGTTAAAAACATCCCAAACCTCCCGGCACGGATCGTGCGTCCACCGCCTGTCATCGTTGACAAGAAGCTCGATCTCCCTGAAGGCTACGTAGACGATGGCGACATCGATCTGCCCATCCCTAACCCGACACTGATTCCGGACCGTATGTTCAAGACTTTCGTGCCAATCTTTGCCATCCGCCATCCGGCGCTCATGGTTCCATCATGTTACCGCGCTTCCAATTCGCCCGCAACGTTAACACTACCGGAGTGGTCGATTTTTTACACGTACCGCTGGGTGAAGGAAGTGTTCGACTGCTACCGCGCCTACTATCAGGCAAAGGGTATCGAGGGCATCCCGGTCCGTGGGCATACCAATTCTTGGCGTTAGTGCTGATAATGATGAATTGTGTTTTAGATCGTTTTTGACGGCTCGGCCACCATCAACGACACTGAAAGTGTGTACACATATTCCACCCAGTCCATTATTTGCCCCGTATTCTGACGCTGGCCACAGAAATCATGGAACAGGCGTGCGCACGTATCGGCTTCGATCCAGCAGAAATTAGCTATTCTTGGAAACCCACTCCCAATCTTCCCTTACCTCCGGAGGGGCATCCTCTTCGCCTGGTGTACGAAGCGTTCTTGGGCAACATCCACTCGTCTACTGGCGTCATGAAGGAGAAGGTATGTCCGTACTCAATTGTCGTGGCCCTGCGTTTGTAACGCGCGACACACCCAGAAACGTTTGACTGAGCCAGTGATCGAGGAGGAGTACAACAAGTGGAAGAAGGAATTTGGCCTAAAGCATGCCAACCGTATCAGGGAGATCGTCGAGATTGCAATGGCCGATTACAACTACTTGCTTCAGTACGCGATTAAGGCGGAGTAAAAGGGGGGAAGGAACTTTATGTATACCGCGTTAAGAGTCTACTCTATACTATTGTGGTGTGTAATCTATATAAACATACCATAGAACTTTCAAAGGTGTTTTCTTTCGTAATGATGTTCTGTTGCTGAGGAAAGACCAATCCAAAATGCACCTTCCATTGGGCCAAAGACATTGAGAGTTTTTACCTGGGCAAACTTCTTCAAAAAATTATATTTGTCAGTGCATTACTCAAAATTATATGAAATGCTAGTACTGTCTGGACTACATACTTAGATGTATATAGCAGGAAATACTTATTAGATTTCTCAATGTCAATTCTGGAGGAACTCCTTATCGTCAAGCACCGTATGTCTCAAATCCGCGGCTAAATTTCGGCGCGATAAACTTGCCATTTTGGGAAACTCAGCATCGTGCACGTGATCACGCGTGCACGCGTCCAAGCAGGCGCGACGGTGTCTCGAGTTTGTGCTCGACTACCACCATGTCGCTCACAATCGACGATCTTCTTCCTCTGATCTATCATGAAAAACAAGAGTCAGGCTCTATGCTATGTGCGCAGCACGCTCTGAACTCCCTTCTTCGTGAGTTTATGACACCCTCGACGCTTGGGGGATCTCACTGATCAATCCAGAGGGATCATACGTTCAGTTTGCAATGCATCCAAACTGACGCTTCAGCTGACCAAATTAAAATTTAGTTCACGGCTCCGGATCTTTCCCAAATCGCACACGCACTGGATGCGCTAGAAGGGAGTTATGATGACGATAACAATGGCACGAGCACCAACATGGATGATACAGGTGCGTGAGAACGAATTTCGTTGGATTCTCTGTGTGCTCAACTATCATCTTGGCAGGATTTTTCTCTGTTCAAGTTCTTGAAAACGCGCTGGACGTATGGGGGCTGAGGTTGGTTATTAAACTCTCCAGTACACGGGGATATACTGATATAGAACCCAGTCTTGTAAGGTGGCGAAGTGAAGCCATGCGACCCTATCAAGATCATCCCCAGTAAGTACTCGATGTATATGAATACTCCTCCAGAAGTTGATCCGTTGAAGAGGACAATTGGCGTTCGTTCTGAATCAATCGCAGCATTGGTACACACTACGACGATTCGGACGCGCCGACAATAGCGGTGATGGTCATTGGTTCAACCTAGATTCTTTGTTAACCCAACCGGAATGGGTGGGAAGACTATATTTGAGTATGGTCTTGCACCAAGCCGAAACTAAGGGTCAGACTACATTTGTGGCATCGCGATGTGAACCAGAGCTGATCTTTGTGCAGGCTATTCGGTTTTCGCCGTTGTTCAAGCGGACCCCGGAGGGCCTCTTGCATTGCCACGAACGTCTGCCGATGAGATTGCATGTTCAGTGCCAGAGAACACGACTGCACCGCGCGTAGCTGGCAGTTCAACACAAATTCACGACTACGATGTCGAGGGAGTAGAAGATGAGGATTACGAACTACAGGCAGCCCTACAGGCATCACTAGGTGGCTCACACACAGCACAGCCGCGCGCGGAGCATGACCCCGTCGCGTTGAGTATGCAACGAAATCAAAGAATGCTCGAAGAAATGAGGCGGCAGCAGGCTTCTGCACAAAGAGAGCTGTTGGAGTCTACTGGAGGGCCTTCACAACACAGTGACGACGACGACGACGAGGTGCTCAGACACATATTAGCGGAAAGCGAAGCAATGGCGAGAGCTCCAGTCGCAAGCGCCCACGACGCGCTTGAAGACCTGCAAATGTCGAGCAGCAGCAATGCAGATGACCAAGACGCTGCACTGCAAGCCGCACTGTTGGCCGCTGGTACCAATCGAGTTTACGATGACGATGACGAACACTTGCAAGCTGCATTACGTGCGTCGCTGGAAGAAATGCCTGCGGGCTGGACGCCTCCGGCGGAATTACCGTGTTCGGCGGCGCCGCCTCCCATGCCTGCAAGCCAGCCGTCAGCTGCGGATGCGCTTATATCGCCCTCCGGTCACGCTGATACAGACGACGACGATCTTGCTTCTGAACCAGCTCCGTCCTCACCGCCGACTCAAGCCATTGACATGGACGAGATACGACGACGCCGGTTGGCCAAATTTGGAGGCAGTTGAGTTGATAACTACCCACGAGGGAAGTCTGCCTGTTTGATTTTATCGCGCATCAGCATTCATTTGACAATCGAAATGTGGTGGTATTTGTGGTCCGAGGTTTGCACGCCAATGTCGTCTCATGTAAACTACATTCAATCGCATTAGAAGTGACATCTGCAATAACTATGTACGTGAAACATATATGAGCATAGGTGCAAAAGTATTCCCCTACACCAAACATCCGCTGTACAACTTGTGCACCCTGTCCGCCATTCCCGCCGCCTCAGCATCCCCCAGAACTGGATGCTGATCCTTGACATTTGAATCCAAGCCCTTCACAGTGGCGTCTGTTCCCGCCGTGTCCTTACTCGTTGACCCCTGCTCCCCGCTGGCCATAAGAGGCTTGACGGATTCCCAAAATTCCGACAGATCCAAGCCGGTCAGCCCATTCTGAGCGAACTCTCCAAACGCTGGTGAATTTGCATCTACTTCCTGGTTTGTGAATAGGTCGAAGAAGTCCGCCGAACTGTCGAACGTTGCGCCGGTACCATCGAAGGGGCTGACTGCTGACTGCTCTAAAGAGTTGAAGGCACCTAGCGGCGAGCTCCGCGAATACGCTTCGCCCAGCTCCGAATCCAGAATGCCACCCATATCCGAAGGGGGGTCCGCATCAGAGTCATCCATCGGAGACTCAGACCACCGCGGCGGGCTGGACGGCGGGAGCGGGGAAGACGGCGCAAGCATTATTCGGCGCGGACAGGGTGACCCAGAGATGTCGGAAGACGAGCCAAGGGTAGAGCTTGGCGGGTCATCCTCAGGCGCCGCCTCGAGTTCATCACTAAGGAAGTCGTGACCCTCCCACAAGTCGCATTGCTCCATTTTGACGACTTGCTTTTCAGAAGACGACGGCCGTCGAGGCGTTGACGGCGACAGAGGCCACGAGGCTGCGAATGGACCACCTCCCTCTGGGGTGAAGAGAGACACCAGCGGGCTTCTTATTGTACGTCGCTGTGTCGGCGTCCGTGGTGGAGTGCGAGGTGGTGTCGCGGTCTTGGAGGTCGAAGGAGATGGCAGTGCGATGTCAAGATCGTCGCTCGACGCGAAAACGGGGAGGTCAACACCAGGAGCAGAAGTCTTCTCAACAGCTTTAGTCGAATCCGACGGCCTTCTAGGAGGTGGCGCCGAGGATAGATCTATATGTTGGTCGCCAGCCTCAGACAGTAATGCACTGCGCAAATTGGCTTTGCTACTCTTCCGTCGCGCACGTTTCTTGTCAAGAGCCTCTCTTCGTTTTCTCTGCTCTGCTTCCTGAATGGCCTTTTCGGCTTCCTTCGACAAACGAGGCTGGAGCGCCGTCTTGGTTCGGGCCCAACCTGGGACAACATAAGAGCGACGAACGCGTGGGGGCGAAGACGCTGCAGTAGTAGATGGCACGTTGGAATTCGCGTTTCCCCTCGCAGGTGGCGGAGAACTGTGTCTCATCATTGGATGAGCACTCACACTTCGCTGCAGCGATCGTGCAAATAAGGGTCGCTTGTCGTTTTCTGTGGTCTGCGACTCGACAAACTGGTCGAAAGGACGCTTCATGCCCCGAGAAGAGGTCGACGTGTCTGCAAATGCATTATCTGCCGGCTTATCGCTAGAACGAGACGCCGAAGCTGCAAAAGATGGAATCTCTTTTTCAGAAGAACGTCGTGAAAATGCTGAAGGATTGACATTCTCTTTATCGAGAATCACTACTTCATCATCACCTACATCTTCTGACTGAGTCACAACGACCTGACCACCACCGGGAGCCGCATCAGTGGCAGTCGCAGCAGCCTGAACATTAGCTGAAGGAGCAGGCGCCCCTGGCGTAGCAAGCTGAGCGCTGGAAGACACGATATACTGCAGAAGCGTGGCTAACGTGACGTGCGGATCGGGTGCAGATGCAGACGATGAACACGTTTGAGATCGCTGGCTGGCATCGATGGAGCTCATGGCCCTTAGAAGCATGTTATTTGGACTACTTTGAGATGAATCTGCCAGCAGGGACAAAAGTGCGTATGCTTGGAGCTGGTCGGAACTGGATGCAGGTTGTTGGAGAGCAGATGTCGACGCAACTGGCTGCTGCACAGGGACGACAGGGCTGCTCGCTTCTGGTGGCCGCGGATGGGATAACCTATGCCGCGCCTGCTTCTTGTTCGACCTCGTGGCTGGCTTGGATTTATTATTCGCACTGTTGCTGGATGAACCGGGTGCGGCGGGGCGCAATAGCTAGCATAATTTCATGTGACTTGTTTGTCCACAGTACCAACCTCAAGAAGCACAACTGACCTCGCGGAATGCAAGCACAACTTGAAGAGATTGCTTCCCATGAAAATCCCTGATGATTCCGGTCGCAGTCGCGTCGTCGTCATCCGGCGCGTTCAGTGCGCCGGACATGAGCCCCATTCCAACTGCCATTCCGCGCGACGTCGAGCCGGGCTGAATTGCGTCGACTTCAGATGGATCGAGTACATATACAGTGTAATCTTTCGCTTGGTCATGAAAAAACTCTGGGCAAGAACGCGCGACCGTCGCGAGACAAGTCTTGAAATTCGCAGCTCCGAAACGCTTATCACCAGACGCGCCAGCATCGACAACGAGCACTGCGGACGACGAGCGTGCGAGAATGTAGCTTCCAGAGTCGAAGGTGAATAGGACCCTCAACGGAAGCGTCAAGGACGGCGCCATACAAGAAGGTGACCGTCAAAAGCCAAAGAACAGTGCACTCCAACCGTGCTCACCTCAAACTGACCCGTCAACTGGACCACGTGGGGCGTGTGCCGGCCGGCCGAATGGTCCATTCCGGATTTCCTAAACAGGACCACAAGAGCCCTCCGCGATTGCATCTGAAGTTACCGGGCTAAGTAAGGTAGTATAGAATGCATTACAATATTAGGCTGCTAGGTAATATAAATTTATACTCAGAGAACGAACATCTACACAAATGGTAACAAATGAAGGCACATGCCTCAAACACGTTCAAAAGCAATTAAAATTGAAGAGCGCCTTTGGTAGTCGTCGGGAATCTGAATAAGAGAAACAAGGGAGCCACGACAAGGGCTTTCACTATGCGGAAACTGACTCTGGCTGGAACTCTCGCAATTGACTAGAGGCGAAGGATCCAGAGCAAACGACGCCTTTGATTCCGAAGCCGTGCACTGACAACCAGGTAGACACAGAGAAGAAGTCGACAAGCGTTCGTCTTGAACAAAAGGGGGTGATACAGAAGAACCGTAGAGGACAGTCGAGACCAGCAAGCGGGAAGGAAAGGGCGATGGTGACGATTCAATGTCGCGGACAAAGATATGGCGATCAAAGATATGGTATGTGAGCAGGGATACGAAGAAAAACCCCAGAGTGTAGGCGGATTCTAGTAAGGAAAAGAGACGTCAAGCAACCAATAAATGACTTCAAAATGTCATGCTCACGCAAGACTGGCACGAGCACCACAAAGACTCGGAGGAGGTCGTACAAGATTTTGACATTACTCGAAGGATATTTCGGATGGGAGGAAAACACAATGAGCACCGAGACTAGCGGGGAGTCGAGCGGATTACTAGATCAGCAGGATAGAAAGCATACCCAATACAAACGGGAAGAATACAGAGTGCCATAGGATATGCAAGGCCACCGATAGTGTCGACTTGAATATACGGTGGTGGTATGTTCTGATGATTTAAGAGGAGATTTTGTGCGCCTCACTCGAGGTCAGAATAAAACTCACGACAGGAAACACCCGATGATAGACGCCATGGATACTGACAGAATAATCCAGACACCTTCTGGCCGGTCGAAGTACGGTCGCAAGTAAATCGCCAAAGAAGCTACAGCGCAGTGGAAAAGACACAAAATGCCTCAACGACATTCGTGAGCTGGGGTGTATCGCCGTTGGGTATCCACTGTACCTGCGTACGCCATCCGAAAACGCTTGAGTGAAGGCATGCGGGATCTAATGATTACAAGAATACGGGGTAACAAAGATAAGCGAACGAGTGGAGGAATAATATTATCGTGTATTAAATGTGGCACCAAAATGGCGTCCTATCGCAGATATGAGCTTGCACCGTGAATGTTGATTATTCTGGGATTGTAGAAAGAAAGAAAGTGGACGCTGAGATGTCGACTTAAGTCAGGTTCGTGATGGCCTGTCAACGATTGATCGATTGATCGGTATCCACTTTTCTCGATCTTTGATTTGAAGGTTTCAACGATGTTTCGGTACTTAAAGTTATCGATACCTCTGAGCTGACTTTCTGACGTTCCAGGAGCTTTACCGTCCCTTGTGGGCATGAATCCCCTTTCTGTGCAAACTGGCAGGCGCGACGAGGTTCAAGCCACATATCAGCATGTGACTACCTCCATGTCGCTTACTATCGTTCGACGACTGAACGTTGCGTCCTGTCAAATCAAGCCTTCGTTGTGTAGTCCAAGCAATACGGATGGTAGATTCAAGACAGGCAGGATCAAGTGGCTAGCTGCTGCATCGTAGCAGCGGCGAGTGGCGACCGCGGTGTGCTCCATGAACGGTCATGTAGTTGCACCCTTGGGGTCGTGACAAGCAACAACAGTAAGTATCTCGCCTACCGTTCCGGATTTCAAGCGATATTTTCCTTATCCAGCAATATTCTTAAGCACCTACTGGCTTTCAATATCGACAGCTAGTATCCTTATATGATCGCAATCCCAGATCATCAACCTGTCTACCATCTGCAACAACCGTCTCTTCGGCCTCTGCCGTTCCAACATTTGCCGATGGCAGCTGTTACTCTAGGTATCAGTTCGTCGAAATATTCTAGGGTCTTTTACGTTTGAAGGCTAGATGTTTTCTCATGCAGGCAGATCGTACCTTTGGCCCCTGTCCGAAATTCTGATTCAGCAAGGATTGGCTACGACGTTGACCAAATCACCATTGCGTTTTATCCTGGTCGATCTATACGTGATCGCCGCTCTCACGATTCCTCGTTCGTGGACATCCTTTCAACGTACAGTCTAAAAGTTCGGTTGACGGTCATATAGACTGATCATGTAAGAAATCGACCTGTACGTCAAGTACCAATACCTGTACTGTTCCTCTTCTCACACGATGACCTGCAGCTGTGTTATCATGCTTTGGCTTGAAAGTGCAGAGCTTGTTTCTACGATGTCAGCACTAGTTTCTGCAATACTACTCATTCTGTCCTATCCATATACTACCTGTGGAGCAATACATTCAAGTAATCATCTGCATTCTATTTAATTTGGGCCTGGGACATCCTTGCCAAGTCGAGATAGAGCTCAGCACTCAGCCATTAGTGCATGGTCTCACCTTTGTCCTTGTACTCAAATCACAAAATTTTCAGGGCTTGTTGCGGGCTATATCACGCCACCTGCGAATACTCACGAAGTCAAATTGCGGCTGGAGGCAGTTGACCCTTTAAAGTGCTGTCGCGGTGGTGGCACAGCTGTTCCTTGAATGCCACGTCACGAAGCGTTTCGTGCGCGAGGCCGTAGTCAGATCTAGTCAGATGTTAATACGAGACCGCAAACCTTGCACCTTCTCTATTAACCAAACAAGCGCGATAAATAACAACACTTTTCGTCGGCGTTGTCGAGACTCGACGATGACAGAATTTGAATAGACATCCACGCCATGCTGCGTATAAATAGCGATCTGCGAAATCACCAGAGATCTCCAAGGGGAATTAATTTCAATCTGATGGTCCCTGCATATAAAGTCGCAGCAGGATGTAGTTACAGCAGCGTATTTTTCCATCCTTCCTTTTGTCTCTCGTTTCCTGTATTCGTACGTTGCTATCATGTCGGCTGAGCCACGCAAGCCCCTTCGTCTCTTCTTCTTCAGCCATCCGAGAACAGTGAGTGCAGCAGTACAGCGGCATGCTCGACGCCTGGGCTCACGTAGTGACGCATCCAGGGTTCCAACCTGTTCTTCAGGTTAATGGAGAACCACCCCGATGTATACCTCACGCCGTACCCATTCATGGTTCGAACCCCCCTCTTCATCTCTCGTTCTTGCAGAGACTGAGGTATCTGCTACGCAGTTTGGTATGATGTATGGACCCTCTCTCCTCGTCAACTGGACCGGCGAGCGCATGAACTACCTCTGCAACCATCCAGTGGTGAAGGAGCAGTTTTCTGACGACCTTCAGACGCTCTTTGACAAGGCGTTCCTTCGTGTTGCTGAGGCAGAGGCACAGGTAAGTTGCACGACAGGGGCAACATCTTCGGATGCTCATCCATTGTGTAGGGTAAAATCCCCCTGGTCAAAGATCATCCTGTGCGTACCCTCTACCCCATGGTGTTTGCGGAGTAGATGTTCACCTCGTATTCAACATGCAGATCTTCTGGATGAAAGAAGAGTACTACCATAAGTACCTGCCCGATGCACCTCCCGGTCTCATCAACCCGCAACCCACTATTGTCGACTCTAAGCTCGATCTCGCTGACGGTGCTGTTCCGGACGACGACATTCCCTTGCCCAAACCCAATCCTACCCTTCTCCCGGACCGCTTCTTCAAAACCCTCGCACCTATCTTCTGCGTCCGCAACCCCATACGCATGATGTCGAGCTGGTGGAAAGCCGCTGGCCAGCCGAACACTATGGGTCTGTTCCCTGAGCACCCTGAGTGGCATCTGTACTATCAGTACAGCTTCCTCCGCGAAGTATTCGACTGCTACAAGGCCTTCTTCGAGGCCCAGGGCAACGCCGACAAGTGGCCTGTGGTGATTGACGGTGACGAAGTGGGTGTCCAAAACCTCATCTGTGGCTTCGGTTTTTTTTGTTGATCTCGAATTCAGGTTGTCACGGATACTGTTGAGGTCATGGAAGGTTTCTGCGAAGCCACGGGCCTCCCGAAGTCCGGGATCAGCTACACTTGGGAGTCACGCATGAACCTCCCGCCGGAAGGCCACCCCCTTCGCCCGGGTGTCACTGCTTTCTTGGGTGCTATCGGCAAGTCGACGTGTGTAACTGGTGGCGAGGTAAGCCGTTTCTCTTGCATGCATGGCAAGGGAATGTCTCATCTCTGGAATAGCACCTGTTGAACGAGCCCGTCCTTTCTGAAGAAGTGGAAAAGTGGACGAAAGAATGGGGCTCCGACGTTGCGAAAGCTTTGGAACATGGTGCCAACATGGCCATGGCGGACTATGAGTATCTCCGCCAGTTCCGAGTCAAGCCCAAGCGTTTCCAGAAGGCGTAGAGCTTTCTGCATGCGAATGATGCGACTCTAGGGACACACAATCTAACTCTGACGGACAATGTAAAGCTGAATGTATCAACCTACGTAGTCACAACAACTAGGAATGTAACGGCAGTCTGGCAGGACCTGGCAGCCATGGAAATACAGTTTGTCGCTGTGTGTTCATGCGAATGCGACTGCGGGAGGTCTTGGCGTGCGTCATGGTCAATACAAGCGCTACTGCGGCACAGTGCATCCGTTGTATCGGCCGCCGACATGACTGGATCGGAGGCGGACTCGACGGCGAACGACGGCAAAACACGCGCCGTCCGCCACCTGACACCGGAGCCTGGACGTGTGGTCTCGTGTTGACAGCACGCGCAGCATCTCCGAGTCACCACCCTTGAAATTGTATATAATGAAAAATCGGAGACGGGCCGTCTAGCTCTGTTCACGAGCAAAAAGCAATGATCAACGGCTTGCTGAGTTGCGGGCTCGTTGAAGTAGAGTACATTGGACGCCGAGCCCACGTAACAATTGAAGTTATCTGTTCTCTCGGTCAGTGGAGGCTTCATAGTTGCAAAAAAAATAATGACCTACAGATCTGCTCCTACCGATAGTTGTACGTGAAATTGGTGTCCGACTTGTCAATCGCGATATTACCTTTCCGCGTCATCTGGACAAAGATTTGGCCCAAGTGGGAGCGCCACATGTCATTCGTATTAGATCCTTCAAAACAATTTTTAGACTGTGCTATTTAATTAGCGTCATGTGGACGTACCTTCAACTGGTTTGTGCCTGCCGTCACGTCAAAGCTCTGTGGGGACGACCCTATAATGAGAGTAATGGACGTGTCTGCGGTCGCGAATACAAGTGTCTATACGCAACCCTAGTCGCCCGTCAGAAGGGTTCTCAATAGAAACGCACAAACTCACTTCTGCCCAGTCAGCCCCTGTCGGATTCGCGAAAAGGGAGTCCAATGTAATAGTGACAACTGCTGGGCAAGGACGTGCCCAGTAATAGATCGCGTCGGTCGTGATAGCGTGGCACGAACCCGCCTTGTAGGCCGTGGACGGAGTACGTGGAAATGGTCAAGAAGTCCGTGTGAGAGAAGACCACTACCCATGTCGTTCCAAAGGGTCGGTCGTCCTTGATAGGACGCATGCTTTCAGGGGAACATTTAAGCGCAATGAGACACTTTTCTGGAAAGGGAGACATACTAGTTTGATTCTACCCAATCATTCCTGCTTTTTCTACACGTCGTGATGGAGAAGGGGGGATTTATTGTATACTTATTATGCACCGCTAGATTATTTCGACGAATGTGAGATCGTCACGCACCCCTACGAACTTCTCCCAGCGCGCAGCGAGAAACCAGTCGTCTCATCGAAGATACCAGTTCTTGTAAGGATAATGTGGACTTTATCCTGCTGTCTTGCGCTTTGGTCCAGCTAGTATAACACGTAAACTCGCTATACTCGCTACATGCACTATGTTACACATAAGACATTGAGAAAATCGAGGATATATAACAAGGAAACACCTCCCTGTCCAAAACAATTGTAGCAAATTTGCTGCCAAGTTGTTCCATGTCTGTGAGGTCACAGATGTGTCAGTACAATTATCTAGCTAAAAGTAACACCCACAGTAATTGTCGGAGTCAGTATTTGTCGAACAATCCCCTTGATAAATGCACATCCCCAGCTGGTCGGGATGAATGAGTACACTTTGACACAGACTATTCACGTACCAACGTGGTAGACAGGCAAAGGGATACATGCAGAGCTTGGAAGTTTTAAAAACAAAAAAGAAAAGAAATACGAGCTATTGGAGTCTGGACACCTGGATATTGTGGTCACTGAGAAGATGTTCAAGATGTTCGAATTGGAGTGAAGCGCGATCACGTGCCGCTAACGCTCGTACACGTTGGGACACATTGCAATGCACGGATTGCGCGTGAGTTGTGTTCCGGACATATATGAAGCATTCAAAGATCACCACGCACAATGAAAATCAGACAACTGTTCGACTTGAAATTGCAAAACATAGATACAGCATATAGAGTAGGCTGCCGCTCGTCAACGCCATGTATCGTTTTCTGTGTATGTGCCACTAGCAGGCGTAGTGATATTCATGTTAGGATCGGACTCCCAGGTCACGTCGCCATCGTAGATGCGAATGTACTTGTACTCAATATAGGTGCTAGCCGGGAGGTTGACAGTGACTTCAAAGACAGTATCAGACTAATGGATACAAAGGAAATGCTACAACAACTCACTGCTCCACGTAGGATAATCATCCGCAGAGAGGATCAATGCGTTGTCTGTGTCCCAATCCGCCAGTTCGCTGACAGAACCCACGATGTAGATATTCTCGCCCCACACCGTCGTTGCGTAGACATTGAAGGTCACGGCTGCAGTATTGATGGCGCGAACACAAGAGGACGCGACGGTAAGGCCAGAGGCGCCCCAGGTGGCAGGTGTCACGCCGTCACGAGCGGAAAAGGCAGTGAGCGCAGCCGCGTAACTCCATGTCAAATCTTCTGCGCTCACTTGTGAACCGTTGGTCTTACTGTACTGCTCGGAAAGATTGCCACTTGAGGGAGTGTATTCCGCAACGATCGCCACGAAGGCATCTGCCCACTCTGAGATAGCGTTGGTAAGGTTCGTGAATGTTATTGAACCCGATTCATATACTCCCTCCTCGATGCTATCATCGAAGGTCTGGAAGAACACAAGAGAAAAGGACGTCACGTTGAGATAGCCTTGTTTGTCCCAGACGATGAGCGAGTCGTAGAGCTGCTCGGCGACAGCGAGAGTTGTGAGATACCACGGCTAGCGTGCACATTGATAAATGTCACAGATGACATAGTTTAGAAGGGGGAGGAGACGTACATTTCCGTCATAGTATACGTCCTCGGGATATCGACCTGTCGCAACAGCTGCAGTGCTGCCCAAACCGTCATTGATCGTATAAATACTCCGGAAAGCATCGATGTAGTAGACTAGGTTGGATAGAGCAAGGTCGGAGCACGGCTGGAAGGTGATGGAGTCGCATCCCGCGTCGACATCGAATAGATGGATACTCGTAAGAACGGTGTTTGCGTCCTTTCCGGAGCGGCCACCTCCTGTGTTCGCCGTCATGTAGCCAGCAGTGTTCCAGTATGTCTACGATGTAATGTATGATTATGGTAGGGGTATCGTCGATTATGAGATGCTCACCTGCTGGAAACATAACACATTGTCGGCTTGTGTGCTGTAATTGCTTGCGTCTTCTCCAAGAGTGCTGGCCAAGGTTGCACCCTGCCTCAAAGTACGTTGCTGCACTCCCGTCGTGAAGAACGATGAGGAATCCACCTCTTCCCACAGATCGTAGCTGCAAGGCAGGTGTTTCCATGCTCATCAGTGTATGATGATCATGTCCACTCACGTCGTTTCATTCCAATATTCCGCCACATAGTCTAGATCCAACTTGATAATAGGCCAAAGGGTATCAGTGACATAAGACGTATTGCCCTCGTCGAGGAGATAATTTGCCCAGGTGATGAGGGCAGTGGAGCGCAGAGCCGGACCATCTGCAACGCATTAAACGTAGGAAACTTCGCAAACAGACTTGGAAAGTGCTACCTCTCTGAGGACGACTGCATCCACGAAGAAACTCAGTACCATGAAACCGGAAACAGAATTACATTCCTTACCCCCAAGCTCCCGTGAATGCCGTCTCGTTGATATTGAATTTCGGTTCCCCAAGACCGCCAGTGCTAACCGTCCCAGATGGATTGGTTATTTGTTGTATGATGGTCTCTGCTTCAACGAAATTGTCGATATGCGAACGGACAGTGGTATCCAACCCGAGGGTATATCTGAATGAACGAATGTCAGTGTTGCCCCTGGAATCAAGATATATCCGTGCTCACTGGTCAATGATCAATTTGAACACGAGAGAGGAGTCTCTCGTCCACGTGTATAGGTAATCTGGGTTTGACGTGAAAGGGGATGCGATGACCACACCAGACTTCGCTCCGGATGACAATGAACCATCAGGACCAATGTTCGCGAGCAAGCCCGCCTGCAAAGCGTCAGAAGAGTAAGCGACTTAGAAAAAACTTCCCAACCTTCGCGATGGGCGATTCGATCGCGATGTATCCTACGACGGTCGACGACTGTGCCCATGCCGAGTGCAGGAGGAAGCAAGAAAGAACCAAAAGTCGCAACATTGAGATGATGGATCCGAAGCAAGGTTCAATCTTGCGTCCGCCACTTTAAATAGAGCGACCATGCGCCGTGTTCGGTCGCACGTTACTAGGCCCTCCTATTGTAACAATACCCGCAACGACGTGAATATCGGCGGACATGGTGCCGAGTTCTCAAATGAGTCGATGAGGAGCTCGAGAGTTGCATATGTATGAACGTTTCAACAGGTGACCGGTGACCGTGCGATCCAACCAACAGACTCCGTTACAGAGCGCTATATTTACTACGCGGTCACGAGACCGCGACAGCGATAAAAGGAGGCGGCTCGAAAAACCACTTCACAACAGCACAACTTTACTTGTAGCGCGAATATGATTTTCTTGCTTGAGAAAGAACAAGTGCAGAGTATCTACGGACAAATAAGAACCCCTTTGAAAGTCTTAAAAAGGCCCTACTACATTCCATCTGCGTCAAGGCCCACAAATTTTCGCTGTTTCTGAATCAGCGGTCAACGGGTCAGCTGGAAGGCACGCCGACGCTGGAGACAGAACTTCTGGAGAAGACAAAGGCGATGGCGATAGCGGAGGAAGGGACGAAAACGACGATTCATTATCGCTTGACATGGCACTAGTGATGGAATTTGAAGTCGGATGGCATGTTTTTATGGAAACTTCTTCGACAACGGCCGAGGCCGTTGAAGCGACTTCGCAAGTGCCCTTTTCGATGTGATATTTCAAGCCGTTGGGGTTCAGATACGACTTGGATCCATCGGATGTCAGCGATCATGCGTGGAATAGGGCCAAGGCTTGGGCGCTCACCTTTGAACAGCCTGGCGTCTGCGAAAAAGTTAGCTAGGACAGCAAAAAAGCGGTGAAGCCTCGCGTACCGGACATTTGAACGATCGAACTCTGGGGGAAGAATGTTTTCGCCCGCTATTGCTTTTGTGTAGACTCGCAGAGTCCGACGCGCTGGACACTCCGCGAACACTTCTACTGGACTTGTAGCCCTTTGAAAGGCATGCCTTGCGCGAGAGCTTGCTGGTGGCACGTATCTTAGATTTACTGGAAATGTGATCGAGACCCCCGTCTGAATCCGACAACGGAGAACTGGAATAAAGATCAGAAAATTGGTGGTCTGATGTAGCAGACGTGCATGAAACGGAAGCTGAAGCCGATGGTGTTGGTGCCGCTTGTGGTGGGCACATACTTGTGGACGGAGAAGGGAGAGACGACAGCGAGTAAGAAGAGCCAGAGTTTGAATAATCTGAGGAGGTCGGAAGCGATGAAGGGTACATGGGTACAGGGTATGGCGAAACTGGCGATGGTCGACTGTCTTCATAGAAGTCGCTGACTGAGCCGAATGTATCGAAGTCGAGATCATCAACACAGCTCTCCGGAAACACAGGGAACAAAACCTGCGGCGCGCTGAAAGGATCGACATCCAGAAATGAGGATGCAGAGACAGGTGGTAAGGGCGCAAGCGACGAGAGAGGCGATGCAGACGACGATGAATCGGATGAGCTATCGTCCTTAAGCGTACTGGGGCAGAATCTCCTCGACCCGTCAGATTTAGTAACTATGATGTGTCGCTCTTCTAGGTGCTCTAGCAATTCGTGCAAGTCTGCAAGGTGATGGCCGCCTGCTCGGAGCATTGTCAGAATGAACGAGACTGGACACAATGAGTCAAACTAATGCCACGCACAACAAGTGAAGTTGGAGCACTAGCGCGTTCGAAGCGGCGTCAGAATCGCACTGCAGCGAAAAGATGTAGCAGGGGACGTACGAAGGAGCGCTCGAGGCACGCGATGCGATCTATGTGGCTGCTGCCACTGCTGGTCGCGTCAGCCCAACGGCTCTGCGGCGCTTGCGCTTGCATGCTGTCGAAATGGCAAGGCGATGATCGTGTAGTAATACGGGCGCTGGGCAAATTTTCTGACAGGACGTCGGTGCCGAGTTCAAGCCTGTCCGATGGTCGCCCCTCATGGTAAGCATGCGGCTGCCGCCGGCAGCTACGGAAACCACGCCGCACCTGGTATGCATCAGACAAAGAGACGGCCCTGTGTCGCTGCTGAGATGCCGCTATATTTCTACAGTGTTCGAGGGGGAGGGGAGAACAACTCGCCGCAAGCGCACAGACTTATGGGCGGCGCAGGCGAGAGAAGAACCGCTGCCATTGACGTTTGTCGAAGTAGGATCAAGGAGAAGTCTGGAGAAGTGTGTACCGAGAATTGAGACGAGCAACGCGGTTGCCGAAAATGCAGGTCGGGAAGGGGAGACATATGCATGGTGCTATCCTGAAACGGTGCGAATGTCGTGGAACCGAGAGAGCGCAGCGTCCAAGCGTGGTTCACATACCGATTGGGTCTTTTTTACTTGGCCATCGAGTTCGGGGCGTCTTATCCCATTGCATCCAACAGCGGATGTGAACAAAGATGACCAGTTGGACACAGTTATTCTGTGAGTACCTGAGGAGTGGTGCAGAGCCAGAAGAAGCGACTGACGAAAGAACGATCAGAGATGTCTGGATATACATACATGAAGGCAAAGACTTTCTGCAGTAAGTAGCAGTCGCGATATTGCTGCACCATCGACCGGATAACAAACTTTTACACCTCGCATTCTTACTTAGAGTGCAATGGGAAACACCCAAGCAAACTTTCGCCTCGAGCCTCGGTCGCTAGGATATACAAACCATATCATGCACTTAGCTTCATATTTACAATGTTCCGGAGAAATAAGGATAAGGCTTTCCCCACTCATTCCCATTAACAGACTTCAAGTCGAGGTCTTCGATCTTCATTTCATCAGGATGGAGAGTGCGAGCCTACACTGACGTGAGTAAGAGTTTTTCGTGATGATAAGTCAAAAACTCACGTTGATACCGACTTTGTCGTTAGCAGGCCCCTCGCCCCATAGTCCTTTGAAATCGATCATTATGCTCGTACCGCACTTGGGACAAAATTTGTGCTCGACTGCCCTCGGATCAAATTCGTACGTGGCCATCTCTTCGTACCCACTATGCACGGTAAGGCCGGAGCGCAAGATGTATAGCAAGAGATATCCATTCTTCGAGCAAATACTAGATATACCACACACGAATGACGGTCATTGAATTTCAGCTACGCGTCGTAGGAGGAGTATAGCGGACGGACCTGCAACTACAATTCAGAATCCGCAGGTCGGTTGGTGCGTCCTTCGTCGACACAGGGGGCGTTTTGAACGTATACTTCACAAGCTGACAGTGGCAAGAACCATGGTACACCTTGTCCACCATGATGGATATGCTGCAGAGCTGGCCTTCTCAACTCGAATTCTTTTTGTATTCTTGACCTCAGCGCTCATCAAAAGCCCGGGAAGATGGATGGTAAGCTGCTTACAGCGATACAGGTCATTACTTAAGGAAATTGGTAAGCTGATGACCGATACTTATGTAAGATTGCCACAATCTAATAGCTGGCATTTGAAGCTGAAGCATATTGAAGCTTCAATGCGGGCTCGAATCAAAGATGTAAACTTCAAGCTTAAGTACATTCTGCCCGCTGACAAGCGCAGGAGTTATGCATAAATGCATGATCGTGACTGGTGCAAGTTAGGCGACGCTGATCTGATCACGGCCCGCTGAGCACGGTGTTGGCAACGTTGACTGTTGATTTGCCTATCAACCTGATGGTTTTCTGGCCTATCAGCCAAGGAAACGAAAATTCCTTCCATTTAGTGCATGCGTGGCCTTGCACGTCATGGTCTGGTATCATCATTTGCGAGCAGTTGCCTTCACCGCAATGTAACCCGGGTGTACATCTCGACTCGACATAAATCCGATGTCGACTGCGACTTCGGTACGTTGTGTTCTTCATCTAACGAGCATATGCCCATATGGATCGACAGGCTGGTCGTACCCTGTGTACACTTCCGAACGGGTTCAGGACCGTCGGTCGACGTTCATGGCCCACGCTTCTACCTTCACTGATGCCTCAACGCTTCCACACTTCCTCGACCACCTGAACACCATCGCGCGCACGAAGAAGGCCACTCATTGTACGTACGCCTATCGGATTGTCCGCGCGCCCGATGCTGCCGCGGAGCTTGGGCAGCATGATGGTGGGGAAAACGGCAGCGGGGAGCGGCTTTCGCGACTACTCGATATGTCTTCGTGCAAGAATGTTATTGTCGTCGTATGGAGGTGGTACGGAGGTGTCCAGCTAGGAGCAGATCGATGGAAACGGATTTCGGAAGTAGCAAAAGACGCACTGACTCAGGGAGGCTTCTTGTCTGGCCGAAGGAAAGCAAGTGGCAAGAGTAGGAAATGACCTAATCAAACCACTCTCGCAAGCACATGAAATGTCGTTCACTGCTGGGTTTGGATGAACTTGAGGATGAACAAGTGTTCTTTGCCTGCTCGTCTTTGCATTGCAATCTTCATTGTTTTATTCCTCGTGAGATGATACATGCTGAAGAATTCAATGTGCAAGACTGACCTGACTATCCATGTGCTTCTCGGTCATTCGCTTCTGAATTGCGGGGATGCCATTTTCTTTGAGCGCTACCAGATAGAAGACACCGTGAGGTGAGACCAGATCTGGGACAACATCCAGGAAGACATCTGTGACTTCCATTCCACTCGTGCCGCCCGCCCAAGCGCCTGCAATGTTTCTGGCAAACTGTGCCTCGCTAGACTCTGGGGATCCAGTAGGAACATAGGGAGGATTGAAAATAACTATATCGATCTTGTTCTTCAGCCGCGAAGCGAGTGGCCCGGCAAAGGATGTGTTCACGGATTCGATAGTTACCTGCAGTGGATCAGAAGGCTGGAAGTTCATAGGAGGCAAACGCATTCCTACGCTATTACGGTTCCCAGTGCTTCGTGTGCATTTGCATGCATGGCTGTTTATATCGGTCGATAGATACACTTTGTAGCAGATCATTCGATGTCCCATGATTGGAAAAGAGTTAAGACGCACGCGTATTGGTGGGACCAAGAATTTGACTCAAGAACGCGGTCACACAGCCAGATCCCGAACTTAAGTCATTCGAATGAGATCTCAAAATGCTTCACATGATATCCTAAAATTTCGTACCCTACTTCTAATACAACGGATGGTTTCGCTGCGCGTAGCACGTCGGCATCCTTTTCCAACGCGTCCAGGAGTAAAAATGTGTCCTCTGTGGAGCATTGGTATCGCGATGAGATCTGTTGGGCGGATGGTTCAAACCTGCAGGTTCATAGACTTTGTCGTAATCGGCGGTGGTCAAATGAGAAAGATCAGGCGTTGGAATCATGATGCCCTGCGACTAAACGCGAGACAAAGTTACTCGTTTGATCACTGGCATTTGTCAGAACGTGATCGTGTTAATGCCGCTAGCTACTGTTCGGCGTTCATTGAACGGCGTTTACGAAGCATCACAAACATCGATCACCATTTTTCCCTGTTTTGAAGCTATTCGTCTTCTTTTCCGTCTGCCCATCTGTGCAGCGTTTGCCTGCCTTGGTTCTGTCTTTTTTCAAAATATCATGGGCTTATCTGGCAGAAAAGTCAAACAACGTATACCCAACGATCCACGCAATCTTTCATGGTCGGACAGTGAGCATGTTCTTGTCACGAGAATGATCTGGCGTGTCAATACCATTGTTCATGTAGGTGCTGCACGGTTTGGACAGACGTATCTCGCGAAGTTCGGCTGGGACTCGTCGAAAGGTCTTGGTGCAGAAGGCGATGGCCGACTGTCCCATATCAAAGTCTCTCATAAGTTGGATATGCTTGGCATTGGCGCTGCAAATCAACGTGACCCCAACGGCGTCGCGTGGAAACAAAGCAGGGACTTCGAGACTTTGCTTCATAGGCTGAACGAGAACGCAGGGAAGGACAGCGCAGAGAACCAAGAGTCAGACAATGAAGATGCGAAGTCCTCTCAGGAAGGTGCATCAGCTCAGGCCGAGATCGTTATTCTCCAGGCGGAGGCGGAAATGTCGAAGCAGAAGTCAAAAGAAAAGAAGAAGCGCAAGAGGAGGGATAAGGATGGCGGTGAAGAGAAGTCTAAGAAAAAGCGCAGAAAAGACAAGGAGGCTGTCGATTCTCCTCCATCCATCATTCCCGCGCCTGAGTGTGTTGCTCCTGTTCCTACACCTGCAGAGATGAACCCGACGCCTACGACTACGGTGAGACCAATTAGACGAGCGTCAGTTCCTCCCTTCTTTTCCTTCTGTATTTTTGTGCTAATTGTATCACTATAGACATCGAGCGCGGCACATCGCCGCCAAAAACATCGCATCAAAGTCTGCTGTTGCGATATCTGAGATTCTTGGCATCTCCCCGTCCGCATCATCTTCATTGACGACAACAACTAGCTCCACTCCCGTGGGCACGCTTACGCCCATTTCCGACGAGCGTCTTACCTTGGAAAAGCTGACCACGT
The DNA here is from genome assembly GCA_000934395.1 of Fistulina hepatica ATCC 64428. NCBI lineage: Eukaryota > Fungi > Basidiomycota > Agaricomycetes > Agaricales > Fistulinaceae > Fistulina > Fistulina hepatica. The sequence continues at coordinate 124,122 of KN881581.1, read as the reverse complement.
CGACCAAGAGCGTTGCCGATTATTTCAAGGAGCGATTAAAAGCCAAAGGCAAGTCTGCTACCCCAGGCGATGCATCTGCATCATCCACATGTCCAACTACGTCAACGCCTGCCACTGACGCCGAAGAGGAACCTCGTCGCGGGCTTGGGGCGAGGCGACTGCCGACTGCTGTCGATGACGATGCACCTCGGGGTGGTCTGGGGTCGTTCTCTCTCACATTTGAGATGCAGCGTTTGACGAACGACACGACGTGTACCGAAACTGCGAAATTCTCGTCGTTGCTGTCGTCTTCTTTTCTTGCAGCGGCCAAGTCTGCGTCCATTGAGGAGCAAACTCCAGCTGAATTCTCTACACCCTTTGTTGGAAAGGATGATACCCGCAAGTCAAAGAAGTGTCGGAAAGAGAAACAAGTGGCCGAGACGGAAGATTCTGACCCTGACCAGGGCGATCGCACATTGAAAAAGAAAGAGAAGAAGTCGAAGCGGAGGGAGAAGTCTAGCGAGGCGCAGGAGGGCGCAGCGGTCAGCGCGGCAGAGGTAAAAGTCAAGGAGAAGAAGCGAAAGCGGGACGACTCAGACAATTCCCAAAAAGATGTAGACGAAACGGAGCGGCGACGACTCAAGGTGGAGAAAAAAGCTAGGAAGGAGCGGAAGGCTCAGTCTCGTGCGGATAACTAACGATCTATGCCCATCTGTTCACATATATTTGGCATCGTACTTAGATTCTGTGAGCCGTCAAGTCTTCTACTGCTTTTCACTTATGAACACCATCCCCTCATATCCTCGCAGCTTCAGGATTCTGGTGTCGTCATCCGCCGGCGTCTCGTAGTTGCCATACATCCATTTGTAACCCGAGGTTTCAATGCCGATCTCGGCCGTGTTCTTTGAGAAATTGAGAATGACGAGTGCGGCTGTTGAATCTAGCGTACGACGAACGGCGAGAACTTGTTCGTTCTGAGGCTCCAACAGTTGGAAATCTCCGTAGGTCTGCACGAGGCCGGAAGAAATCAGTGAACACGCTGGTATTTACAGACTGCGGGGAAACCTACCAAGACATTATATTGCTTACGAAGAGCAATGGCGCCTTTCCAAAAGTTAAGTACGCTGCTACTGTCGTCGGCTTGAGTTGCTGCGTTCCACTCCTTATAATCGTCGTTCACGCGCATCCAGGGCGTGCCCGTGGTGAACCCCGCGTTCGCAGTGGAGTCCCACTACGTTAGAGAAGAGGTCAGTTCCGATATCTCCTGAAAGAAATACCAGCAACCCGCCTGCATCGGAACGCGCCCATGATCACGGGCTTTCTTCTGCAACGCGTCGAGGACGTCGGTCATGTCAACGTCTTCCGAGCCGGACTGACGCTGACGCCGTATTTTGATCCTACCTCTGTTTTCAGCCAGAGTCTTTACTTATTTCAATCGACATAAATCTCACTTTGACCAGTAATTCTGAGATGCAATGTCCTTATATTCTTCGAGGCCCCAGCTCCGCGGGAAATTTCTCAGACCCAGCTCTTGGCCTTGATACACGTACAGGGTGCCGCTCTGGGCTAGCGGAAGTAGGGCCAGCATCTTCGCCGACACACTCCGCCACTCGTCACTGTCATCGCCGAAGCGACTTACCGAACGCGCCTGGTCATGGTTCTCGATATAAACGCTGGCGAGTGCAGAGGTAAGTGAAGCACTTTTTGGAACAGGACGAATTGCGAAAGGTGCGTACGCATTCCAGAATCCTTCATCACGCTTCAGATTCTGCCATTTGGTCAGGATGCGCGCCAGTTCGGGCACCTTCCAGTCCTTCGGCGCAAGTGCTTCTGCTTTCGCGTCGATGTAAACCAGTTCAAATTGAAAGACCATCTGGAGCTCCTTGTTCTTTGGCAGGACGTACTCGGCTACTGCGTCTGTGTCGTATGTAAACGGTGCCTCTCCGACCGTCATCAGGTCATGCCCTGCACAAGGTCTTTAGGAAGCAAGGCGCTTGAAGATGCTTTTGAAATTAACGTACGAGCGAGTACTTTTTCGTGCATCTCCCTGAGGTATTCGTGCACTCTCGGCCTACAGGCGGACGACGCAAATGTCAGTCAGGTACGCCATGCTTTTTGCTCTGTTTTATGCCTACCCATTAATGTACATCTGTTGGGCACGTTGATATTCTTCGATAGGGTCGACGACGGGCACATCGGGGAGCCCAGCCACTTTTGAGATCGAATTTATGACGTCCATCTACGCCAGTCAGGCAGGACAGGATTTCAAGGAAGCGACATTTGCATACCCTAAAACCATCGCATCCGCGGTTGAGCCAGAATTTCATAAGGTCCCACACCGCGTCTCTCACAGCCGGGTTCTCCCAATTCAGATCTGGCTGCTGCTCGACGAAGAGGTGCAGGTAATATTCGCCCGTCGTTTCGTCAAATTTCCATGCCGATCCTGCGCACGTTCCGTACAGTTATACTGTATGGCGGCATTACAGGAATACGGCGAATACCTTGGAAGACAGACCGCCAGTTATTGGGCGGTTGACGATTCCCCGCGGCGTCATATTTAGGCGGGCGCCAAATATACCAGTCACGTTTAGGATTGTCCTTACTGGAACGAGATTCGACGAACCACTCATGCTTAACATAGCGTCAATGCCAGCTGGTCGAAGATGTAATTAACTGCTCGCCTCGTCCGACGTATGATTGACGACAAGGTCCATGCTGTGAAGGTCAAGATAGGTGAGCGTCTGCAGCTGAGAACGGGAAGGGACTGACATCAGCTTCATTCCTCTGTCGTGCACGCTTTTCAACAGGTTATCCCAATCTGCGAGCGTACCGTACCGAGGGTCGATGTCAAGATAGTCGGATCTGGTCATCAGAGTCAACAGTATAAGGCGTTGGGCATCGTGTTAACGATGGACAGGATTTCAAGACGCACATGTCATATCCGTAATCCGCGAGGGGAGACTTGTAGATGGGAGAGAGCCATATGACGTCGACGCCCAGGCTCTTGATGTAGTCCAGCTTAGATGTTATGCCATTGAGGTCACCAAAACCATCGCCATTTGAGTCGCAGTACGAGATCGGGTAGATCTGGTACACCACCGCGTCCTTCCACCACTGCTTGCTGACTGCCAAGGGTAGTTCACTCATGTCGAGGGTCCGCACAGTCTGTCTGGACGTGGGTACCTCTATATGAAGGCCAAGGATAAGCTTATTTGTCTGCTGATAACGCTTACGATACGTGTACCCCAAAAGACGCGCATTATGGCACGCGTCCACAAGGATTCAATTCTCGGCCCGAACGAGGGGTGACTACAAAGTTGACTCAATACTGGACGGCGATCTGAACGGCGGGCGGTCTCCGCGACGGAATGTTAGTCTCTAATATCACGTGCAACAATCGTTGCTTGGCGGTGATCGCTTAGTGGTAGTAGGGCCTCCGAGGCCATGGTCTTCGATGCGTTCATGTAGTATCCATTCGCCACCTTTTCTCTCATACCCTTCTCGTGACTCTCGCGATCTCGCTACGATATTACCGTTGAAACGTTGACCTGTTGTCACATGTACCGTTTACTCCGAGTTAGTGCCGCCGACATTCGGTCAGGACCCAGGTGTGCTTATGCATAGTTCCGCCTTAAATCCTGTAGGCTTGCCGAAGTAACACCGTGTTTCCCACCTTCTCGTCGTGTTCTCGTTGTGTCCCAAACAAACGGGGCAACAGTCGTACGATGTCTGATTACGCATTTTACATAGAACTACACATGTGACATATGTACAACTGCATTATTAGAATTGGTAATCATGAGAGGTCGTGTCGAGTCTGCCGCGCACCTGGCGCAAGCAGGTATGTCCCGTGCGAAACCAAAGTTTAAATCCCATCGTGCTGACTACAGCTCGAATCCGTTCACGAGTTTCTTCATCTCGTCACGAAACTCTTCCGCTCTATCCCGCACCTCATCTAGCACCTTCAAGACTTGCGGGATGACATCGATGTGGACATTCTTACCCCAAAGAATGTCTAGGTGCTCGTAGCTGTGCAGGCGCACTTTCCTCGTGTGCGGTGGTAGTTGCTGCATCATGACGTCGATGTCCACAAGACTGTCGTTGTCGCCGTACATAAGCACAATCGGCGTTGCGATGTTACGTGTTGGGAAGCGCGCAGGGTGATACGATGACACACGCGTGCGCACGACGCTGCCCGCACCGTAGCCCGGCGAGAAGCTGCCGATGTCGTCGTCAAACATCTGGAACGTCGCGTTGCGCATGATCTGGAACCAGTGCACAACAGATTTGACAGACGCATACGAGTATAGATGCGCGTACGCAGCAATCTTTTGCGACTGCGAAATATTGTTGCCGTGCCAGTCGAAGAGCCAGATTAGCGAGTAGTCGATGACTGTGGCGAAAATTGGAGGGTAAAGTATGCTTTGCCACATCGCAGCGCTGGAAAGGATGCATTTGCGACCAAAAATGAGGTACATCAGGCCAGGAGTGGCCTTCATGAGGGCATCTACGATAGGCTCTGACAAGCCTGGCGGTGCCATGGCGGGAGCGAGAGCAATGAAGACATCTATCTTCTCGTTCAGTTGGGGATGAATACTAAGGGCTGCGAATGCCTAAGAGTCGTCTTCAGCATACATAGTGACTTAGATCCACAGAACATGAACTTGCCTGCGCAGTGCCCTGGCTGAATCCGACGTAGCTAACAGTACGGGCCTTCGTACAGTCTAGGACGTACTGAATTGAATTAGGAATATCATGCCACGCAAAATCATCGATGCTTCGTAAAACGTGAGCATACGGCCGCTAGCAAAATCAAAAAAATGAACCTGAAGTTCCAGAACTTGGCTTCGTTGGGATTGTAATGGACAGACTTCCTAGAGTACTTGTTCCCCCTGTAGGTCATGTGAGACTGTATGTGGCGCAATGGAGAGGGTGGAGCAAGGCGCACCTATTATTGCCCAACCAAACGTCATATCCCTTCTCGACGAGTACAAACGGTAGGCAGCGTTCCTCGTCGGTCAGAGCAACCCAAATCTCGCTATTCATGAGCAAGCCGTGGTGAAGGTAAACGACGGGATTACCCGTGCTGGTCCCTGGTCGCGATCGCTGCTCACCCTTCTTGCTAGGCAAGCGATGTAGGGTGAGAAGATATCCGTCCTTGGTGAGAACGACGTGCTCCTCCGGTGTATAGCCGTATATTCCGCAGAGGTCGTTGAAATCACTGGAATATAGGACCTTGTCGGCGGCATCCTTTTCTGAGGGTTTCTCTAAGGTAGTGGAGCGGAAAGAGTTGAATAGAAGACGGGACTTCATGTAGAAGAAACGTATTATAGGTTTAGGAAGGATGAGGATGATGAGGTGAATGCAAGACTCGAGAGCTAGAACAGCGAATCCTAGGGAAAGTGCCAAGTATTCGCGACTGTAAAGTCGGCCAAGGAGAGGGATGCGGGGCATGAAACAGGTCGAAAGACAAGTTGACAGAAATTATTATCGCGTTCTTGTAGCATATGAGAGTAGGCTCTGGACTGTAAACCGGCCAAAAGTGGACTTATCCTTTAAATTCAAGTCGTTCGATCGATAATTCTATTGTCCGCCACGATCACGTGGTATTTAAAAGCATGTGATTGTCTTTTTTTTTTTGACTCTTAAATGTATAAAGCGCTGGAGGTACCGGTAAGACTATGTACCAAGGCGCAATTCTATGTAAAATCAAACGTCTGCTGTGAGTCTCTATGTGTGAAGCGTCAACGTATGTGACACGCCATCTTGAAAAGTTCATGCGTCCGCCAGCAGATGCAGAGCAGAAAAAAAAAGACATGTACAAAAAAGTAGCCTGAATACAATCCAAGAACTTGAAATATAGAAAATATCCGAAAGATGGGCGAGACAAAAAAAGACTGTACTACATATGGTACCACGGCGCTGCGTTTCGCCCAGTCGGCGATCACGCTCGTCTTGATTCGACGGGGTACGCGTCGCTAAATAAGGCAACCCATGGTGCCCCGACTTCTGACCCCGACTTGTCTCCCGCGATCACCTTGCCACTTGGTTTCTTGATTATGTTTCTGAAGCGTCTAGTCGGGCTGACGCGCTGGGCTTTATATGTCGTTTCTTGTTTCTGTATTTGCAAGAGTTTTTGGTCTCGCGAAGTCTATACGTATACGCCGCCTCCGGATGCCATCTCGACGATAGAGCTTGACTGTGCGATTAAGCGCGAGTTTTCGCGTCTATATCCAAAGTTTGAAACTACCGCCCGGACTTTCATTTCCAGCGCCGAAGATCGTCGCAACTCTCTGGAACGTAGCCGCCAGCTTTCCTGTTTTTCTTCTCAAGGCCACTGGGAACACAGGTCCAGAGCAAATCAATCTGTTGATGAAGAATGGATTTTTTCGCCTAAATGGTCATGTCTCCCTGGCATACACGCTGCGACCACTCCGATACATGATATCTGTGCTTTGTTGCCCGAAAAGAGCATCAAAAGAGTCTTGCTCGTCGGCCCTGAAACGACTTTCCATCTGCATAATCAGTGGCTTCATTCCCTGCCTGAAGAAAACCACGTTTGTTCCGGAGCAGAGTTTTGTACGTTCCATCACATCTGCTGGTCTCGCACGCGAAACTCGCTATCCATGTCACCTCCCCACTTCGACGACGAACCACGTGCGAAGAAACTCCCGCGCGACAAAGATCTCGTTGAGACCAAATCTTCCATCATGCGCTTTGCCCTGTCTATGAGCCTTCTGGTGTCTAATGATCCCCACGACGTACGCTATACTCTCCCGTATGTCGACGAGCCAACAGGTGTGCGTATGAAGAACATCTACTGGTTGAATCAGGCGCGGCGCTCGGACGTCGTCGTGCTCAATCGAGGACCGATTTCCGCTCCTGCTTGGACACACTCTCGCAATGCGACTCGCTGGGAAGATTCGTGGCGAGATCTGTTTGCTCATGTTGATGATTCTCTTTACCGACGTGACGCTCAGCGCTTGACTCGTGCTGATTTGCTTGTTAATGCCGCGCTACACATCACTTTCCAGCGCTTCGTCCCCGAGGTCATTGAGTCACTCAAGGTTCTTCTCAGGGACTCAGAAATCCGCAGGAAATCGCTGTTTTGGCATGAGAGCTGGTTCATACCCTTTGCATGCCTCACTGGCGACAAACCTCTCCATGAGGTGCCTGCTTTGGATCCTAGGCTTGATCCGTGGACGCTTTATTACAATCTACAAGGTTTGTGAGTTTCTCCTACTAATTTTCGGTTGCGTTGACCACCGGCGAAGTCTACATCCACAAACGCATCATGCCGAGGATACTTTCTTCGCTGGGAATCACGTTCATGTCGCTCGACCCGCACTACCATCGCACTAATGCAGTTATGGAATCACCCCCAAAATCGTCTTATTTCACGTCAAACAGAAATTGCTTGCAATTGCCGGAAAACTCGTCCATTGGACGGGCGATATACAGCTTGTTACTCAAGGAGCTCAGTTGGATTCTCGGCGAAGCCTGATGCTTTATGCTCCACTATTCCTACATGTAGGTTGAACGATGTATGCGACGCGTACACTCCGTCCATGATCAGATCGTGTACTGCTAGTGCATGTCCTTTCTTTTTTTCCGTTTACGACAGATATGTGGGTTTGTATTTGACGTATCCGCCTACAATGGTGGGAAATGTTGGTCGTTCTCGCGAGGAAGATCAAATCCAGAAGCATGGGCAACAGGTGACAGCTACACAACAGCCCGCCAGGCTAGGTAACATGGTGAGCATTTGTTCGTGTACACTGTAGGGACGGAACGCTTACCACGCACAGAGTCCGGCGCAGCAATGACTTTCATCGTGTCTGCGCTGGGGAGCTGGCTGTTGCACGTAGACCATCTGAGGTTGTGGTTGCGCCTGTGGCTGACGCCCAAATTCTAGCATGAACAAATGTGAGCGCTTCCATTCAAAACAGTAGCGTGCGAATGCGTCTCGGCGCGATTGAATGGTTTCGCAGCGTCGTACTGAATCGCTAATGCTTACGCTGTGTGTGTTCATGTTTATCGTGGGGCCCGTGGTACGCTGGAGGCGGTTCCTTCGGCATAGTTCTTGTTGTCGGAGTGGCCACAAAATTGGGACAATGGGCGTGTTTTCTAAGGGACATCCGCACGCGGATTCATGACATCATTTTTGACGTATTGCGTAGGTGGAGTCAGCTTAGCTCCGTAGACAACCTTTTCTGGAAACCCAAGTTCGCACGTGAGTTGCATCATGCCTTTTGTTCCTTGAGCGATATTCATGATAAACCCAAGGCCGGTCCTGCTTTTTACAGCCTGGTGGTTCGCTGAGCACGCTGTGTCCCCTCGTCTTCACTTGCCCCAAGCAAATTTACTTTCCGGTAATGAAAGCCGCCAGCCCTGCTGTAAAAATGGAGACCGTGGCCGTTAGACGTCGACCGTCGGCGTAAATACTAATAGTTCTGTATGCGCACGTCTGAACCGATTTTCCTTGAAACGACGAACATCCTCCGCGTGTGCCCGTGGAGTTTAGACAACATTTGATGCATCCTCGACATGCCTCAGCTTTAAGCTTCAAGTTCAATTGGGTAGGGCACATGTCGTCAAACGATAGCTCAAGTCACAAGTCCCAATTCGGTCGGATTTAGTCGTGGACGACGGACGTCAAGCTGGGTGCGCGGCTACGGGACAGTGGTAACAAAACGGTCCTGCATCTTTCGTCACTGTCTGCTTACTGGCCATGGTGTGCTAGATTGGGTTTTTCCGACCGTAACATTGAGAACGCTCAAGCGCTCAACACCCGCCTTCCATCAGCATTCGTAATGTCCGCGCATTGTGAGGTTCGAGAGTATTGGAGACTACTTATTCTGCAGCTGCTCATGTCTGTACTCTTGCGGCCCGGTACGTGTACTGATATTTCGACCGCGTCTTTCCCTATCGCGGCATCGCTTCTCGTGGATTTCAACCGGCGATTTTCTTGTACGACGTCACGTCAACACTCTTGTCTGTAGTGACCAAGGCAATCTGACTGCTTTTGAGACCGCCTTTTCGGTGCCATTGCAAATACTGTTCTGGTTCTAAGTTTGCGCCCCTGCAGGCTCCACTAGACTATTTTCACGTGTTCACTTTCAAACGGTCTGTTCATCCCTATGCTTATCTCCGTCGAACGTTCAACTGGGTACGGTGGCAGAGCTAATCTTTCACCTGGCAATTGGAAATGACCGATGTCAAGAATACCGACGTTGTCAGCTGCGCGTCTGGTAGAAATAAAGGTCAATGGGATTTATATCGTCCGCAAGGTTACCCTCCCGCTCCCCCATCTGGTCAGGCGTACTAGTAGGTGGTCTCAAATCTGCGCGCTATTCTAACGTCCTCATGTCGGTGTTCAGCCATTTAAGTCATACAGGCAGTGCAGAAATTCTTAAGGGAGATTTTCAACCAGGCATGTTATCTTACTTCTCCACTATTCCCTACACAGTGCTTGAATTTCCACCATAGATCGCCATGAGTGTTGTTGAAATTGCCTTGCTGCGAGCATTTAAGCCCGTTGAGACCGCGATGCAGCTGCTTCTCAGGGACCTACCTTATCTCAAACCCGTCCTTGAGCAGGCAGCGGGATCGCCATTCTTCTTTCTCCGCTGCTCGGAAGATCCTGCCTGCGTGTACGTTCTTAGCCAATGGCCGTCCATCGAGGCGCACGAACGATTCATGAAGACCCCCGAAAGCGCCGAGCTCCTTGAGACATTCTCCGATGTGGGCGAATTCATGTGGCGTTTCTATCTTTCTTGCGAGCTCGAGGACCTGCCGTTGGACGTGCCTGTAGTGTCCATCGCACGACATTTCGTCACAGAGCGGCGCAAGCGGGAGTTCGAGCAAACGTTCCAACGCTCGAAGAAACCCCTCCAGGAATTCACCGCCCCGCGTAAAGTCGCCTGCGGTTGGCGCATCGACAAGGATGGGACGAGGAAGGATGACGAGTGGGTCGTGTTCACAGGCTGGGACCGAGTTGGACAGCAGACGGAATTTGCGCAGAGCCCCGGTTTCCAAGAGTACGCGCGCCTACGCGATGTTTCCAGGAAATATGAGGCGCGGCATGTGATGAAATTGCAACTGCCGACGCCATAATCTTACGCTAGTGGAAGTATGCATTGGTCACGCAGAGAGGTTTCGTTCACCTCGACAGTGTGGAATAACTTTTTGTCTTTTCATCCATCTTCCGGAATCGATATCCGCGATATAATATAGGATTTACACGTAGACTAGTGCGTTAAGAATATTTAGTTTTCCCTATGCAGAAATGTGGTATGGAGCCTCGACAATTTTTTTGAATGTACTTCCATACGTCTTCATTTTAATGTAAACAGAATAGTAATTTATAATCAGTAAGTTGTGGATCTGCTTCAGCCCTGCCTCAGAGTTGAGCGCTAGCATCGCATATTCTACATTGGATTGCTCAGATATCTTGTCGACGTCGTCGGCTCTACGACATTGTGCATCTTTGCTTGCATCATGGACATCGGTCCTACTACTCCTATCCCTGATATGATAGATGCATCGCTTGCGTGCAAGGTTCTGGTAAGTGAAGGCGTGGAACAAGTCCTTCCACACAACGTCGTTCAGAACTCGCTGGAATACACCTTTACTTTTCCGATGTTCGCAAAGAGATGCATATTTCATCGGTGGAAACAAAGGATTCAAAGTTCCCACAAGCGAAATTCCCAGCAAGAACTGTCAGTGGCAACTGTCGCCAACAATCGCCATATGCATGGGATTATAATTTACAGCTAAATCCAACTGGATCTCAGATGGGGATCGGCGGGGAGGCAAATTAAAACAAAAAAAAAATAACGCACCATCATAACCAGTTACAGACGGTGCCCGGCAACAAAAGAAAATCCGGCAACAAAAGAAAACACAGAAAACAAGATCTGGATCGGTCGGTGTACATGCCTAGACAACAAGTTGTTTTGAGCCTGCGAGTTGGCTTGATAGACAGACCCTCGGCGAGTGCTTATGGACGTAAATAGTCCATGTGTTAATGCTCTCAAAAGAGACCGGCGTCCAGAAAAAAGCGAATTCGGCATTCAAAAGCGACAGTGGCTGGGACAGCAGGACCAGAGAAAAATACCGTACTTACGTTGAAGAGTTGTTCAAATGGATAGTTCTCTCGTCGGGAAGCATGGACATAAAACCGTCCTTTCTGCGTGCTACGTAGAAATAGCAAACCTGGATTTTTTTTTATTAGCTTGGACTTCTACATAGTCCGAAAGACAAACCACGTAAATGATTTGAAGATTAATGGATGCGCTGTCAATTGGTTTAGGCCGAGGCGGTACGGATAGAGCAAAGATGCTCATATTCTTCTGTTGTCGCTCTCAGCGGCGCAGCTTCAATAAGCAGCAACACTCGCACCTCATTTGCTGGTCCGCTTTTATATCTCTTCTGCGATGTTCGGGTAGTCTTTCTGCAACTGTTCAATATCTCCTAGCAAGGACATACTAAGAAAAAAGGTACTTACCTTTTCACGACTTTTTTGATTCCCATCGACGTTGTCATGTCACCGGCTTGCATTCAAATGGCTATGAACATAGGATGAGCCGAACTTCGCGCTGGATTCAGGTGATTATACAATATGCTTGATTCATCCAATCGGATCAGCCTGTACCGCACCGATACCACGCCCCGCGGCTTATTGATAACGCTCCAAAAAAAGTAACAATCCGAGAGTGCCAGAATCTGCTTCTCGAAAATGGTTTTGCAGCAATCAAAGATATTCGTCGTGAAGACTGGGCTAGACCCCAGAGAACAATTGGTTCTTGAGATGTTCCGCCTGACCGTTAGGTCGAGAACAAACCGAAGACGCGAAACATTGACAACACACCTGCATTCCGTTCTCGAGTACCCCATTGAGCTGTGAAACGACGGCACCACGTACGCTGGATGACGAGTGAAGAATAAAAGATCGAAGGTCTTGAAAAGTCCGTCAGGCAGAAATGTCGGATTGAGTAGATGCTCGAAGGTGCTTTCACCATGCTGAACATTTAGACAATATCAACATCCAAAGCCAATTCCCTTATAGATCCAGGCGGGTATTCATTATACGGCAACGAAGGATTCAAAACATTGTTCCTTGACCAGCATGACCTTCCCTTAGGTACTGCAATCATGGCTCAGCGAGCAAGACGGATGTGAAACGAGTTAATGATGCGATGCGGCTAGCCTTTTTGCCATTTCCCGAGGAAATCAAGATGGAATCGAATGTGTTGTCATCGAGGCGCGCAACCGCCAACTTGCCACTCCTTTGCATGCGAACTGTCCGTGCAAACGTATAATCAATCCTCTTGAGCCATCGCGCAATCGCCCTTCCATTTTGGATATATCGAGATGCGTAGACAGTGGCTTGACGAGGAGATTGCATCCCTAAAATCGTAAGTTGGCGCCGCTGTTGCTTCTGATATCCTCTACCGGCATCTGAAAAACAAAACACTGACCGATCGCTGGGCATATCGCGGCATTCCGAAAGGAACAAGCACAAGGGAGAAGTTTAGTATTCCGCCATTTCGATGCCAGTGGTGCAAGTACGGTGAGACCCACAACTGCAGCCACCGCGTTGTAGAAATACTTGTCGGGTTAAGCCAAGAGCTCGGCACACGCAGGCAGCCACCGCACAGGCAGCCGTTGGACTGGCTATAACTCAAGGAGTCATGTGGAGAGGGGATTTGGTGAGGGAAACTGAGATTCTCACAGCTGCGGGGGCACGCCGGACGTAAATGATAAACTACAGGAACAATAGGCAGTCAGGAGATAAGATGATCTCTGACGACGTACTTACTTTACCCTGGTGTTGTCCAATGGCTAGTGCACGTAGCAATGACAAAGATAAGTAGAACTAAGTCGATACGGTTTAGACCGGTAGCAGAAGTCACGCGAAAAAAATCAATATACAACACGTTGTTTCAATTGAGAGGATATGGAATAAAATTTGGAACCGCCGCTGGAAAGGAAGAAAGGGCGCGGCATTCATTCTAGCCATTGGTGGAATTAGACAATATTGAAGGCCAAACACACCTTAGTTGAGTCCACCAGACGCGAAAATTGGCCCAAGTAGGAATGCGGTATTGTCTTTTGAATAAAAGAAAACTTGGGACTTCACCATATCATGTTTACGCAAACAGTCAAAACCTGCTAGTCGAGTACTTAGCAGATACCATTATAATGGAAAAGACGCATAGATGGCCTGAACTACAGTACATAGTAGCCATGGCGTCGCGGTCAACTCGGTGCGCGTTCAGTGGTTGATTGGCCGTTGTTAGCGGACCGACTTTGATCGGCGATCACACCCTGATTATTCCGAGGCGCCGTCTAGAGAAAGATTACTGCCGCCGATGGATGTTAGGCCCATACTTACAGTATCTAGTCTTAAGGCCTAAGGGCCCAACAAAGCTTGAGCACATTCCATACGGCTATACGAAGCGCTATACCTTGAAACAAAGTGGTGAGGGTTCACCATCAATAGTAGTATGTCGGTGAGGAATGGAATACCAGCGTGTGTACCATGCTGAGGAAGGCTTGCCACTTGGCAAGGGCGCGATAAGTCAGAACTGCTCCACGGCGAGAGGCGTTGGACACGTAGGACATACAAGACTGTATGAATCTGGTGTGCCACAGGGCATGTAAGTTGATCAATACTGAATCGCTGTCACGGGACTGAATCAGACTCGCAAAGCTGGGGAACGACAGTTGGAACATTCAAAAATAGCTTTAATATACCAGAGAAGTATGTGCTGCATGTCGCGGGAAATTTCAATTTTAGGCCAGAAGAGAAGTAGCGAGATGGAGCTGGCAGAGAGAAGGTAGTACCGGAACGGGTACCTGTCGATGGTCTGGTTGACGATGGGAAAGTAAGACATAGGCAACGGCGAAGACTCTGCCTTCAACAAGGGGTGAGTTCCCTGGAATTTTCATGAGAAATAGGAATAGGACATGATCGGGGGATTGAGAAGGCAGTAAATTGAAACACAAGTCTGACGAGGCTGAGAGAATGCCGACAACATAGACGGATACAAGGTCATCAAAAGCAAAACAAATCAAAAGTCATTGAAGGAGGGTACAAATACGGACACCACAAGGTGGTATCAGACGCACGAGGGTTTAGCTCTTCTTTACAGGTTGCGCTTCCGCTTGTATCTTGCTTTGCATAGTATTCAGGATATAAGACAGATTGTCCCGCTTTTTTTGGATGGTTTCCTCTAATGCTTCGAGGTTGGATTGGATGAACGCGACCTTATCTGTATAATATTTTGTTGCTTGGGCACGACTCTACGATAGAATCAATATTCATGAATGCAATCGGCATGAAGAGCAGAGTAATCAGCAGACCTTTCGTACGAAATAACCTGTACCAACGTCGACGACGACGTGCTCTGCATCACATAGCTTCCCGGGAACATATAACGAGTTCGTCAATGGCACAAGGATTGTTTTATCTGATTAAACATTAGAAATGCGAATAAAAAGGAGCGTTGACCATCAAAGCCACACATTTGTGGCGCACCTAAATTTTGTGGCTTGATTTCAGCAGTGCTATCTATGCAAGCTTTGAACTTTGCCTGAGCCTGTCGCAGCTGAGCGAAGGAGTTTGAGAGATGGTTTAGCTCCTGAAACATTCCGTCAGGATAAGTGAAGGTATACTGCAGCTGCTAGACACACCTGTTCAAGTTGCTGCCTAACGTCCGCCAGTTGACTGAGATCCAGCTCGTTTATGCTGATCTGCTGTGGCTGAGGCGTCGACATTCAGATCTTTTGAAATTTCGAGGAGAATCAAGAAACTAGAGAACGAATAAACTTGGTCAGCTCAGCTCGACGACTAGGTTGCGTGAAACTAACGACGAAGTGTCTGAGCAAGTCACTGTGTGTCAAAGTAGAAATGGCGGGTCGATGACATAAGCACACGTGGGGCTGTTTATAAACCTGCTCTGTGCGCCATTCTCTTCCTTCTTTCAACTTTCATCTTGGATTGATTCTCGTCGCTAAGCACGTACGTTCTGCCAGTTCTCGTCGTTGTTCTCGCTGACACGCGTCTGGACAGCATGCAGATTTTTGTGAAGACTCTCACTGGCAAGACCATCACGCTTGAGGTCGAGTCCTCCGATACCATCGACAATGTCAAGGCAAAGATCCAAGACAAGGAAGGGTTTGTCGATCTCGAATTGTTCTACTGTGGTCTTGTGCTCATGTATTCGTTCAGTATTCCGCCTGATCAGCAGCGTTTGATCTTTGCTGGCAAGCAGCTGGAGGACGGGCGCACCTTGTCTGATTATAACATCCAGAAGGAGTCCACTCTGCATCTTGTCCTCCGCCTGCGCGGTGGCATGCAGATCTTTGTAAAGACCCTCACTGGCAAGACTATCACTCTCGAGGTTGAGTCCTCTGACACAATTGACAACGTCAAGGCCAAGATTCAAGATAAGGAGGGGTTAGTAGCCTTTCACTGCTTGTGGCTATATTGCTGATCCTTTGAACACAGCATCCCGCCCGACCAGCAGCGCCTCATTTTTGCTGGCAAGCAGCTCGAAGACGGCCGCACTCTTTCTGACTACAACATTCAGAAGGAGTCTACGCTTCACCTTGTCCTTCGACTCCGTGGTGGAATGCAAATCTTCGTGAAGACCCTTACTGGCAAGACCATCACGCTGGAGGTTGAGTCTTCAGATACCATTGACAATGTCAAAGCCAAGATTCAGGACAAGGAGGGTATTCCTCCTGACCAGCAGCGCTTGATCTTTGCTGGCAAGCAGCTCGAGGACGGACGTACGCTTTCTGACTACAACATTCAGAAGGAGTCCACGCTTCACTTGGTACTCCGTCTGCGCGGCGGTATGCAGATCTTCGTCAAGACGCTGACGGGCAAGACGATTACTCTGGAAGTCGAGTCTTCAGACACTATTGATAACGTTAAGGCCAAGATCCAGGACAAAGAGGGTATCCCTCCTGATCAACAGCGTCTCATCTTCGCGGGCAAGCAGCTTGAGGACGGACGCACTCTTTCGGATTATAGCATCCAGAAGGAGAGCACTCTCCACCTCGGTGCGTTTTTTGTTGCCGCTCATTGAACCCTAACTCATTCGTCTTCAGTCCTTCGTCTGCGTGGCGGCCTGTAATGTGATGTTGTCTTTTCGTTGATGATTACCCAGATATTCCTGATGTTGCATTGTATAAACCTGGAATGGTAGTTTGGTTCTATGACATGGTTATGGTCTATACCGACGTACAACACACAATTTACCGCCTTCAGCGGAGTTTGTGGCGAAGTCCTTTCCCACACTGTACACGGATCATCTTGCCTGAGCCTGCCCGGTTCGCACTGTGTTCAGCGACTCGCATGCAAGTAGTATGGAGGGACGGCGGAGTTGAGAGCGCGCTACAGCGTGCCCGAAGTATGCTTGACCTGCTTGAAAGTGAAGTGAGATGTGATGAAAGACCAGCTGCAGCGTGAAAAGGCGGCCGTTTTGTCCGCCAATTGAATGTTGATATGAGTAGCGAGGACATAAGTATTAAATAATACATGTGGTCTACCGCATTGACTGAGTCATGATATATGACAGGCAAGTTGCTGAATCGACTCATCCGAGTCATCGACTCATCATAATGATTGGGTCGGCAATCCACTGCCTAAATTATTTCCGAGGTTGGCTGTAGAAATGGTCAGTTGTGGTGTAGAAATGTACGCTCACTTTGAGGATAAGTTGTCAGTGGAAGAAATGTCCGCAAGGTAGTGTAGATAAATATTCTTGGGACAGATTTTTTGAATATGTATGTGCAAATAAGGCGAGATTTTGTCTGAAAATCCTTAAAAATGACATCGCATCAAAAATCTGTTCCAATTGGTCTTTGCACATAGAAAAACCTCCATCTATGCTCTTACACCATTTTTTCCTAATGCCGATTTCTCAAAATCCATCGTCTTTTTATTGAGGGGAATGACTGTATGACTCACCTTTGGGGCAGTCCCACGGACTCCCATACTTTCAAACCCTTGTACAAGACACCAATCTTCCTGATCATTCGTAGGAACTACTCTATTACTGTTATAATTTAGCCAGAGCACAAAATTTCCACTGCTGGATCAGTCTCTTAGACCTGGCGACGAATATATCCCCCGCGGAATCTACCTAGCTACTGATCGATCGGTGCGTAATCACCCGGTTGCCCCCACATCATATACATATACCCATATCTGGATAGCCGTGATTCCCGTGAATGGCCTAACAATTAAATAAAGGATGGGTGACCCATGGATTAGCTCACTCCGATCTGTTGTCGTGAAGCGCAAACTCGACTGTTAGTTCGTATTATTATCGACAGGATATCTACGTGCTATGTCATCTAAACGAGATTGACTTGGAAATTTTGAGCCCCCAAAATGTGTGCGTGATCGGCCCGGCGCTTCTGTTTGGGTGTTACGGTTGTTGGTACGATGAGGCGGCATAACAACTTCATCGGTATAGTAAACAGAGCAATGGCAAAGACAATTTATCACAGTGGCACACTGAGTGGTGGCATTCATTGTTTGCATTTTCCCTGAACTACGTCACAATCAAAAAGTTTTGACCCGCTTGATTGACTCCGATGGTTCGATCTTCCGGAATAGGCAAATTCGCGACTGACAGCAAAATTGCGCGGTAAAGTGGATGGAAACCAGAGGCTTTGCCCTCCATATGTAAAGATCTGGTATCACAGGCATGGTTCACATTAGAAAATGGAAGGTCGGTGTCGAAGCTGCACATGAGTGCGCTCAATTCTCAGCAACAGTGGCGCAACACGTATCTCGACATTGAATGGACCGTTTCGAAAATGGGAAACGCTATCCTCTAGAGAATGGCTTCCTCACTCACCGTACAAAAATCTGGAGTCCTCCGTCGAAATTTGCATCGTCCAAAATTCACACAAGTTTCAAAGGTGCTTGCGTATTTACTGTTTGTTATTATTTATTTATGAGTCATTGCGAACCTTGCCCTTTAGCCGAAGAGTGCTCACTTCGTTCGCAATTACAGCTCTTTGCAAAATAGTTGGCAGTGGCCGCATCACGACATCAATTTTTGCATCTTCCAACTCAATCTTCCAAAACACTCAATGGCTCGTAGCTCAGTAAATACTGCATGTAAATACATGTTTATATAGTCAATTCCAATCGCTTTTTTGTGCTCTACATGCCTGTACAAAAATCGGATTGATCTGAGCTTTGGTTCAAAAGCTTCAGAAATGAGCATGTCCCTGCCATATCTGCTGTATATCTCGAGAACCAGAGTAGCTATAGATACAAAAATTTTACAGAATCATAGCTATGGACCTCTCGAACAATTTGCGAAAAAAAATCGCGTCGATAGCTTTTTTTTTCACTGATGGTGCTGTGCGTTGCGTCCGATGCCCTTGATGCAGCCATCAATGTGAGCGGTCATCGTCGGTTTTGTCTCTCACCGTTACCATGGCTGGCCGTGGTCGTCGTAAGGCTGCAAGGAAATGTAGTGCTATGGTTACATCTAATCCTGGGGCTCCCTCTTGCAAAAAGAAAAAAACTCCTGTTCTCAAGGCTTTACCAATGACAAGTCTGATCAGTTTGACTCTGGCACACCATTGGGCTCAGATGCTGACCACTCAGATGAGCTCACACCCTCGCTGAAAATCAAGACCAGTCAATCCCAAACAGGTTTCCCCCTGGCCATGGTAATGGTGAGAGACAAAACCGACGATGACCGCTCACATTGATGGCTGCATCAAGGGCATCGGACGCAACGCACAGCACCATCAGTGAAAAAAAAGCTATCGACGCGATTTTTTTCGCAAATTGTTCGAGAGGTCCATAGCTATGATTCTGTAAAATTTTTGTATCTATAGCTACTCTGGTTCTCGAGATATACAGCAGATATGGCAGGGACATGCTCATTTCTGAAGCTTTTGAACCAAAGCTCAGATCAATCCGATTTTTGTACAGGCATGTAGAGCACAAAAAAGCGATTGGAATTGACTATATAAACATGTATTTACATGCAGTATTTACTGAGCTACGAGCCATTGAGTGTTTTGGAAGATTGAGTTGGAAGATGCAAAAATTGATGTCGTGATGCGGCCACTGCCAACTATTTTGCAAAGAGCTGTAATCAAACTTGTCGTCGAAGGTTTAAGTTTAAGGTTTACTTACCGATCCCTCCAGCGTCAGCTTGCTGCTTTGGAGGGGTCGCCAGTCTATACGGAGGCGCAACGCAATCACGGACCAGTATGAACATGTTGGCGCCGCTGAACACCTGGAAAATATTTTAATGCGCAACGCCCAACGAAACCTAGGTTGAAATAGTACAGTACACACGATCGCGAGAAAACCACTGAATTCAATGTGATAGGCTGGTATCTGTTCAATTCAAGTTCATCGACGCCAGTGGGCTTCTTTTAAATTTTCACACATCTTTTAGATGCCAAAACCGTGCAGTACAGGACTTCAACTGGTCGTGTGCGGCTTCGTGCCATGGGATGTTATTTGCGGGTTCATCGATGTTCATCGACGGTAGCCTCTTAGCTGGCACACGATACTGCTCCCTGGAATATCACTGGCAGTAGTCCGCGACGCATACATTTTATTTTCCACGGTGTAAGCTCTCACTGGGCTGTTATCCGGCAAGAGCTGCATTCCATGATTCTGTGGCTAACCTGAAAAGGTCTCTCTCGTTGACCGTGCTTGCTTGCTATTAAATTATTAATATTAGTGCCGTTCTTCCGTCCTTGCTAATTAACTGTGCTTCGCATTGTCGCAAGGTTTCTGTGTGGACGTCGCAAACGCTGTGTACTCGACTCCATCCAGCAGACTGAGGCTTGAATCGGTTTCTACGCAGATGTATTCACGCGAGTAGCAAATCACGATACTGCTGGATACGCCAATGTCACAATTGCATTGACATCTCATCAACGACGCCTGTATTCTTCAGGCAGGCTTCCTGTAGCGTCGGCAGCCGTGAGACTACACCGCCGCTTCGTATGCTCACCGAAACTCCTCAACATTTCCTTCTCGGGGTTTCTTCATCCTTGTGCTAACTCCTGTACCTTATATATATAAGGTGAGCTCCACCCCACTATCGCTCAGCTGGCCATCCAGTCTCTTGGACTCTAAGTTGTGGCTTCCAATCTCTGCATCATCGAAAACTACCCTACCATGTACAAATCTCTAAGTCTACCCCCTCCTGCGAGTCCCCCGCAGGACATGAGGAAACGGTCTTTTTACGCGTTCTCCTTGGGCGTGTTTCTTACATGGTGCGTGCATGTTACCTCCGCCCCCCAGACAAGCCGAATATTCACCTATACTTTCGAATAGCATCACTTTGACGTGGTGGCACGAACAGACTCTGCTCCGCCTCGTCGAGCATACGGTTGCAGCCGTCTATCGCGCTACGTCTGGCGACGCTGATTTAGCTACTATTTTAAGTGCCTTGACCGCCGCTTTTGGTGCCAAGACTGCAGAGCCGATATTCCGAACCGCAACATTCAACAACACGCGCTATGACAACGTAAGTCCCCATTTGCTTTCATAATTTTATTTCACTAACGCCCCGACCAGGTTGTATCGTGAGTAGCTCACTAACGACCAATCCGTTCGCAGATTCCGACACTATATCAGGTATTGGGGCCAAAATTCATTCGGCGTAACAAACGCTAGCGACACAGCCCTCTGGCAGCAACCCATTTCTTACTATTGTAATGTGAGTGTGACTCCTCATCTTCGGCATTCAGCAACAGTATATCTGACCACGGGAAAAGGACGACGCGGTGGACGTCTTCCCCATAGCCTTCCTTACTGAGTTCTTTGGGACCGGAGACTTGCCTGTCATCAATCTTGGGAATACATGCAACATCTACGCTAACACCACATTCCCCGGAACGGAACTCCTTAACTGTTCTGGGCTGGCAGACGACATTACCACTTGCCAGACCAACGGCAAAATTGTCACAATCAGGTGAGGTCCTTGCTCTAAAATAAGAATCTGTCAAAATAAATGTGGTCCTTTTTCTAGCCTGGGAGGCGCTACCGGAGCCGACCAGTTTACATCAGATGATGAGGCGGCCACGTTTGCTGAGACGATATGGAACTTATTCCTAGGAGGTTCATTCGATACACGGCCCTTCGGGGATGTCGTACTCGATGGGTATACTTTCCTTTTCTCCCGTATCTTAGCAACTTACTGAACGTCCACAGTGTGGACCTTGATATCGAGAACGGAACCACTGATCACTTTTCCACTTTCATTTCGACCTTGAGGTCTTACTTCGACGATGCCGACGAGGAGTACGTGGATTTAAGCAACAGCCTCCTCCTGTGGCATGTGCTGATTCCCTACTTGCGCAGTTATTACGTGACGGGCGCTCCTCAGTGTGTATACCCAGACGCTGTTATGGGAACTGTTTTGAACAACACCTCATTTGATGCCGTTTACGGTCCGTGCTCTCCCTAGTGACGGGTTAAAAGAAAGGCATCTGATTTTCATTTCCATAGTTCAATTCTACAATAACGAATGTGGGCTACAGAATGCAGACAACTATTCGGTGAGTGATTACAGGTTCTTGGTGGAATTTATTTGTCATTTCGCGCTCTTTCGCAGTACTGGGATTTCGGCATTTGGTGAGCATCTGAGCCATTAGTGGCTGGCGTACAATATGACGCTCTTTCTTTCCTTGTCAAGGGACTACTGGGCGCGTAACGTAAGCATCAATTCGGACGTCAAGATCTACATTGGCGCTCCCGCCGCTGCACTAGCCGCAAACTCGGGCTATGTTGACATCGATAGCCTGAGTTGCATCGCGGTAGACATGCGAAAAAAACTTGTTCCCTTCATTCGGTGGCGTCATGTTGTGTTCGTCGCTTTTTGCTATCGGGGGTTATTTCCTGACTGACGTGGTCAAACAGGGGATGAGTCTCAAGCTTATGGTTAGTACGCGGTCCGGACTTCTCTGAATTCTATTTGACAGCAACGAACATAGCCAACGACCGCTACGATCTTGCTATCAAGTCGGCTCTCACCGCAGCTGGAGGAACAGGTTTTACGTATCCAGCATGCACGGCGGCAGATTATGTTTCTGGGCAACCCTATACCGCGGGTGAACAGGTTACTTATGATGGGTGCGTCGGTCTGGACCTCCGCCTTTACAAGAAAGCTGACGATGACCTGACATCAGATACATCTGGGAGGTACGCCACCATCGTCATCTGTTCTAGGTTTAGTCTCATGGTGTTCTCAGGCGAACTGGTGGTCGGACTCTGTTCCCTCCGCCGGTCCCTCCCCCCGCGACTGGTCCATAAGTGCGTTATGCTCATAGCCGCTGAGACCAAGACTCAATCTTGAAACAATAAGCGCATGTTCTAACTCGTCGTCCACAACCACGGTATCGTCGTCGACGGCCACCTCTACAACTACAGAGACTTCGACGACATCCACAACTTCCTCCACATTCACATCGACGACAACTACGCTCACAACGGCCACGTCTACAACGACTTCTGCTACCACTACGGCAACCGGAGTTGATTGTGCGACTGTTTCTGCTTGGTCTGCGACCTCAACGTACTGGGGTGGCGATGAAGTTACCTACGAGTAGGGTTTTCGCTACCCACAGTCGACGAAAGGTTCTCACATAACGCGCTCAGATCAGACCTTTGGATGGCCCAGTGGTGGACTTATAATGACGTCCCTGGCGGTGCGTAATTTAAACCAATGTTCCGTGTATGATTTAGATTATTGATTTTGTCGGCCCTTTCATTTCAGGAGCTGCTGGTGTTTGGGAGGATGAAGGCGCCTGTACCGACTCCTTCCGGGTCCAAATGGCGCTTTAAACGGAACACGCGAAACTCTTCTGGAAGACCGTGTACACTGATTCGAGGAAATGTGTTCAATGTTTAGGGACGGATTGAAATGCTTGGGCATAGGTCGACCATCGAACGCTATTTAAACGTTCCACCAAAAAAAAAGAGAAATACTTGGGCTTCACGTGTACCTTCGTTTACCGAGAAATGTATTATTTTATCCATGAATTGTTCTTGTTGATCTGTTCATCATTAATTAATGCTCGAGCAGTTGACGTGAGTCCACCAGCGGTGGCGACCGCCACAGCGCAGTGTTTTGTGTCAGCACGAACTTCGACGAGCAATCCCGTGAAGAGATTCTACAAAACAGTGGCGGCTTAGCGCGCGGTGGTGGCGGCGGCGGAAAGCTAGCTAGCTTCGAGATCAGAGTAGTTGTAATGGTGGTTTATGAGCACTGTCACTACTACATAGGAGATGGTAAACGGGAGACGCGATCATAAGGCCAGAAGGGTCCATGAAAGAGAAAGGCGCACTTGCGATCGCGTCGCCTGAAGTGGAAATACGGTGATGAATGCATGCGACGGGTCGAGCAAGAGCGTCGCGGGTCGAGCAAGAGATAGACCTAACATATCGCAGCGAGGAAATATAATTACATGACGTACGAGAGATAGGACGAGATGATATGAAAAAAAGACTGGAACCCATAAGTTGTCATCGTCTAGAGTTCTGTTTGCGACTACGCTTTCCCCCCGCACGCTCTGCCTTCTCGGTGTGCCGCGCACGCTGTTTTGAGCGGACTGCTTGTCGAGCGGCCTTTGTCTCATACTTGACGTGGTTACTCTTCCTCTTCTTAGAGTAAGACGCCTTCTCCTTCTGTGACTTGATGCTGACGGGCTTATTATATGTGGCGCTTCGAACTCGACTTTCGGGCTCGTTCCGGCGTGCTGGTAGTGCGTGAGATGGATTGCTTGCGAGTTGCGGTGGCTCCGCCGTCGATGTATTTGTTGACTTGGATGGGCCACGAATCAGCGTATCAGGATCAAAGTCCTCGACAACAGTGACCGTGGCCAGGACCTGGTCGTCCTCGAATGCATCCTCGCGCTGTGGCCGGTTTGGTGAGCTGGGACCGGCTATGCCCTCCCATGCAGATTGAGGATCCGAAGGATCTATGTTGCCGCCATACGCGTTCTCAACAAGAGCAGCATTTTCCTGAGCGCGTTCCCTCAACGCACGGCGTTGCTGGAATGATCGCGCAAGTCAGATTCCAGTATGGGTAGTGAGAGAAATAAGAACGACTCGCCTCTCGCCTGGCTTCAAGGCGTTCCTGCTTCTCTCTCTCGGTTGCTTTCTTTCTAGCTGCCTCTGCGCGTGCAAGTTTTCGCTTATGGAAGCCTGTGAGAAACTCCCTGGAAACAAGAGTTTAGAAGAAACATGCATCCGCGATGGCTAGTCTGCAGACCTGCGTGCAGTGTCGTCGAATACAACTTTTTGTATCTGGTTCTTCTTGTTCCTCTTCTTTGCTGCGATAACGGCGTGTGACCGAGTGAGCACCTCCAGATTGGACGACATTTCTGTCGATGTCGACGTCGGACGAGGAGAGCAAAAACAAAGTCCGAGGTATTGTGATCCGCGGGCGGGCCGTGGGAGTCCGACTGTGGCGCGCGGCGAGATTGAGATGATGTCGCAGCGGTTTATCTGGACTGAGTGCTTTATATCTCCCTCCACTCTTTCGTTTCCTCTTCCTGCCTGCCGACCGACTCGAAGGCGCTGCCGCTCTCCTCGTCCAAGTTGCACCGCTCTCTCCGTCTCTCGCTCGCGTCTCTCTGTCATTTCTTGTGCTTGCCACAAATGCCGGCACTTGAGCTCCCAGTCTCCTCCCCCGACAGCAGGCGTTCTTCTCATCGCCGCACCGAATTCACACCTAGCCATGGCTATCTCGTTAACCCGCCCTTGCCGTCTACTACTCCGTCGCTGCACCCACCGATACACACCCTCAACGCACCCTGGCACTCCCAACAGCACCTGCACTTGTTCCCTCCCAACACTTACATATCATCCAATGCGCCAATACCCGTCGCTCACAAGGTCTGGATTCTCGACTGTCGGACGTGCGGCATGTTTCTCACTAACCGCGGCATGAAGGTGCGTTCGTCCCACCTCGCCGTGGTAGCTAGGCCCGTAGTACTCACATCTCGCTCAAGGCAGTACTGCTCCTGCGCCCGAATGTGGCGCTCTACTCATCCGACGCGCTGCCCGTTAACTGTTCTGGATCTGTATCAGCACCAGCAGTCAAGTCCTGCATGGGTGTACCGCTCAATCCTCAGCGGACATGTGAATGCCTTACTCAGACGCTCTGCTGTCATGGTTGTGGTTCACCAGTAGGGTACATGATTGTCATCCCAGTGAGCACACCCGCTGTTGTCTGTCGAACATTCCATGACCGCCTTATAACTCCCACATAGTGTACTCGATGCACTTCTTCTGTTTCCGCCAACAACCGTGCCACCAATGGGCATCGCTTCGTGTTCCATTCAAGCGAAATTGTAGGCACGGAACGACACTATGTTCCTGACGAGCCAGGGGTCCTGCAATATGAACTGGTTGCGCCGCAGCCATTCATTCCCCCGGTTTCACGCCATTCTTCCGAATTCCTGCCTACCCCACCGCTCGAAACCTTGGACGTTTCGCCGTCTGCCTCAGTTATGGATCTCGCAGAGGACGACGACGCGCCACCCTACGACCTGGTATACGACAACACCTCATTCCACAATCCGTCCTCACCCTCCGCGCGCCGAACGCGCACTTACTCAGGCAGTCCACACGAGACCTACCCAGACACCAGTAAAGAGGTTACACCACAATTCCGCAAGGTGAAGGGTGGTGAACTCCTCTTTTGGCACCACCTCGCCCGACACGGCGAGATACCCGCCGCTCATGATGACCCGCGAGCGCGCTCACCAGCCCGTGCCAAAGATCCCGGGAAGATTATTTGTGGTCGTTAATGCTGCGACATGTCTAAAATGTTGGCCTGCTTCCATATGTTTCCGACGTGCCCGGCAGTTCTCAATCGCACACGTGACCGTGGTCCTCTTTCTTTTCCTTTTCATTGTCTCATCTGTCTCACGACAAACCACTATTGTAATAACATTCTTCTATTGGATTCAGATCGGCCTTGTGTGTATCATAAGTCTCGTTTTATTGTTTTGTCTCCACTATTCACTCTCACGACGATGTCACAACTACTTTGTAGGGGACATACAACCTTCCCCGTTCTATATTTATCTCTGTAAAGACCACATACGACACACTGCACATGTATATATATTCAATCTTTGGGCGGCATTCGCATCGGTATGCCGGCGCCGAACACAAACGGTATGGAACTTTTCTTGATTATGAAGAGCCTGCAAAGCTTTACCCATTATTCCACATGGAAGTTCATGAGTATCAAGCATTATATAATAACATATTCATTGTTCACTGCATGCATTAGGTCTCTCGACCATATCTTTTCGGGCTGAAGATGTCCAAGAACATAATAATAATATAAACAGTACTCCAAGTATGCTAATGAAAAATTAGTCTTGTACATATCTCGAGAGCAAGTGTCCGTCTAGTTAATTTCGAAGCTTTCCTCGGAACATAAAAGGAAGATGAAGCTTGTTGTATCAAGCCTGAGGACTGCGAAGTTAAGACTGACACAGTTGGTATTCAGCAAATTACACAGCATAAACCATCGATTGCCAGAAGAGTGACAGAGGGGCAGGTATAGAGGTACAAACCTGTATATAGCCGGCCACATCAAGTGCGAATCAATCAAGTAACATGTCCTCGAATGACACGACCGCAAGGAATGGGTGTACTGCAAAGAAAGTCCTAACCCAGATGTTTCCATATTAGAAAGAAACAAATGAAAGTGAAAACAGCACCGCCGAAGAAAATGTACATATCCTGAGTACTGCACCAATATTAACAATGGCCGCTAGACAGTTATGCAATGGTAGAACTATACCTTCGTTTTTCGATCCAGCCTATGACATCTCGGCTCAAACCGAGCGTGTTGGCGGCGTCTAACAATCTTCGTTGCGTGCCCTTCAACATATTCCGCTGGTCCACGAGGTTATCCAGCACATCCCTTCCTTGGGCCAAGAATTCGTCTATCCGCGCCTCCGTGTTTTGGATAAAACTGTGCTCGTCTAGGGCATAGCGTTCACGGCCACCGAGGCCTGATTGTGGTGTTGCACCGCGGAACGGCGATTCCGACACGTCGGAGTTCGTTGGTGCAAGGCCTGGATGAAGCGACGACGGCGGGTATGTTGTTTGAAACCGCCTCCTTGCGTCGGCCGGCGACGTCGGGACACCCGACGACGACGCCATGAGGTCGTTTCGATCCGCTTCCGCTTTCTCATCCTTTAACCGCTCAAACTGGGCCCGCATGTCTGCGTAGTCGGTGCGAAACTTCTGTACGCGCCTGGCAGGGGGGGAGGGGGTAATAGCATGAGGAACATCCTTTACACAAAATGGTGTAGACATTAAGCACAAAAAAAGCACACATACATCATAGCCTTCTCCTGCTTCGCCTTGATCATCTCCCGCTTCGCCATGGAGTCGTAGTCATCGATGGTCCTGTGCATAGCCGACAGCGACGCAGATATCTGCCCTGGCATATTTCGCAAGCAGCTCGAGATGTGGTCTGGGGATTGCAGCGGCTCGCGAAGCGCGCACCTAGCAGGGCTGATGAGTATTCCCCATTCTTCAAACGTTCGAGGTCGCTTTGTATTGAGTTTGTTTGTCGCACACCAGATGTGTACAGCGAGTTCATTGCTTTGCGTGTTAGATGGATGTCGTGCACAGCACGGCGCGGCTGTCAGTGTTTCGTAGCCTCAGATGCAAGTCCCAGATTGGATACAAACTGTTCGTGATGTCTATTGCCGTCGGTTGAAGTAGAAAAGTGCAAGTCGAGGACGAGGCGCGGGTGAAAGTACAGAAACACAGGTCGTCTACAGCTTAGAGGCGTGGCACGTCGTTGCGATTGCAAATTAGGCAGTTTCATTACGCGCACGTGACAAGACACAGCAAATGCGTCCACTGAATCATGATTTATGTGAACTCACCGCAAATTGAAAGTACAAGGTAGGATCGATATTCAGTACTTAATTGTTATATATACAAGCATGTTGAATACATGCATATGTGTCTGTTTATTTCTCAAGAATTTCATAAAACAGCCTGTCGTCGCCGTCGCGATTTCCCAAAACATCAATCTTATGACCCGCTCCAGCGGGGACACAACCTTCGCCGAATGCTTTTTCCAGCGCAATCTTGGCCTGAAAGCCGGTGCAGTGCATCGGAAGCACGTACGTCGGCGCGGGTCGAAGTTGATTAGACAGGAAGTCCACTGTCCGAGGAATCCTAGATTGGTTGAAAAGTTGGATAATGATCAAAAATAAATTTAAAATTTTTGGGCACTACTTACCGTGGCGCGAATTCAGGGCCCGCCAGATGCAGACCGCCAACGACCTGATGGCGTGACTTCACCACCTAACTCTTGTGCGTCAAGAAGCATGCTCACCATGTATACAGGTCGTGAAAATGTGAGGACAGCATCACGAACGACGTTCACGATGCCAGCATGAGAGCAGGCGCTGAAGATTATGAGGCCTTTTCCATATACATCAACTACCGCATAGCGTTCATCCATAACATGCTGCCACAAAGACGACGTTAGCATGAATGAAACGGGATGCGTGAGGGCTCGCACCTGCTCGTTGACCCATGCTCCTCCATGCTCCGATAGCCTCATATGGCCCAAAATGCCGTTTTCGAAATCCGTATATCTCGGTATTTCACCGCTGATCCACACCGTTTCATGAGCGACGGCGTGCCCCTTCGAGTGGCACTCAATCACACCGCCCGCCGCTTCTATCTCGCTGATGGTCGGGTCAGGAGGCATCGCGCACATGCATTTTTTAAAATCTGGACCTGGCGCAATTCCACGAGCCAACGGGCGATCTGGGTGTACGTTCACGATGCACGGTGACGACGCCGAGGTGCCCCTGGCTTTAAGGAAGGGTACAATGCCTGATGAGTGATCGCTGTGCCAGTGGCTGAGGACCACGCGAGATATACTGCTCGCAGAGACGTTGAAAGTGGCGAGGTTGTGCACGAGAGATTGCCTGTCTGGACCTGTGTCAAAGAGTGTGTAGGTTGGATTTTCGTCGCCTTCGCATTGCGTCTCCTGTAAAAGCTTTTATGATGCTGTCCAACATGAAAGCTAAGTTTCAATTACAAGGAGCAGCCCGAGACCGTGGGAACCTGGCTACGGTCAGCACGAGAAATCGAAGACACCTGAGAAGAATACGTACCACAGCAGAAATCGTTGAAATCTAAAACGGGAAGTCCAATCGATGGGTCAATAGGGGATGTTTTCACATGCTGGTATAGTTCGTGTGAAAATCCAGGTGGTAGTTTTGTCATCCTAATCCAGATAACATGTTAAGCAGGCAATCCAATTCGATGTGCCAGTCTAATTTCTCGATTCGGGAGACGTGCGTCGAACCTCAACTTACCATTCAATTGTGTTGTCACAGACGACACGGATCGTGCATCTGTCAATTTTCCTCAAGACTCGGTCTGTGGACATGTCGTGTGACTCTGGCAGGTGAGAAGCAGCAATCGATAAAGCAACAGCAGATGCGCCTTGAGTCAAGCCTAAGCAGCAGAATGTCTTCAATCGCAACCTAGTAAATACCTCAAGTAACGTGACAACAAGAAGCCAGTTGAATAAGCAGGAATTCCGAATGCCAAACCGCCGTGCGACCCCGGTGAAGAGTCTAGATACAAACAATTATAGGCCACTGATGTGAGGGACAACGAAAGTAAGTATTTGTTGTAAATACGCGTTGTTGCTGTCGAGAACTCTGGAATGGTAAGTACCAAGTTGGTGGTCGTGTCTAGATAAGTAATTGGCTCTATGTAGTCATTGCGCACTGACGTCATTGATCGGCGTTACGGACAGTTTTGATTACCGAACAAGGCACACTTCGAAGCACTCGGTTCTGAGTCACGCTGGAACTGATGTTTACTTTTTATAGTCTACGTACCCCCTTTTATTCTGCTTGCGTTTATCTTTGTGAGGCGCCATTTACATTATCAATCACGAAGAATCACGTCATCAACCTCTCACCCGAGTCCTGGCTTCTTCCTTGGACTCGGTGCTCCCGCTGGACACTGCATGTGTGCTAGATGTGAGTCGTCCGGTCTACGCAATACCGGTCACAACTGGTTGAATGCTCTCGGTGTTCAAACGTTCATGCACATGGCCACAGTTCTTCATTATGCTATATGTCATTATTGATAACATCTAGCACGCCACGAGTCACGACGTTGTCATCCCTCCGTAAACCCGCGCGGATTAGCCGCTGCGGCCGCCGAGTAGTGGTGATATTTAAGTAACGATTATTGCGATGCTTTCTTTCCCTCTTCCTGTTCCTCTACGTTGTTCAAGTCCTGTTTTATAAACAATGTCCCCTTCCAAACGTCCGAACTTCTTGATTATCCTCGCTGATGGTGAGCAATCAATAAAGTTGTACTCAACACTCGATATTTTTCGCTGACCTCTGGTATCAGACCTCGGTTTCAGCGACCTTGGATGTTTCGGTTCGGAAATTTCGACACCCAATCTGGACAGCCTAGCTGCTACTGGCGTCCGAATGACCGATTGTCAGTACAATCGCTCATGCGCACTGGCTCAACGCTAATTATGTTGTCCCCAGTCCATACCGCCGCCGCCTGCTCTCCAACACGTTCAATGCTTTTGTCAGGCACTGATAGCCATATCGCAGGTGTCGGTGTCATGGCCGAGCTGAAAGGTGACTACTGCATCAATTTCGTGATTGTGGCATGCGCTGAAAGATCATAGCTGCGAATCTCAAACGGTGGGATCTGCCCGGCCATGAAGTCAGTTCTATTTTTCACTACAGTCTCCGACTGCTAATTTTTGCATAGGGCTATCTCAACCATCGCGTCGCTGCTCTTTCCGAGCTTCTCCAGGACGGCGGCTACCATACGTTGCTTAGCGGGAAATGGCATCTTGGAATGAAGGGCCCCAATATCCCAAGCGCCCGTGGTTTTGATAGGTCATTTTCCCTCCTTCCGGGATGTGCCAACCACTATGGCTGGGAGCCTCAATTTCAATCAGTGGTGCCGTTTTTCCAGTTGATATCGCCCATGTACGTTCGTGATGGAGAAAAGGTGGATATGTAAGTATTTTGGAACGATTTCTAAGCGGCGGTCTAAGAAAGTCTGTAATGCTAGTCCCGCTCAAGCGGCGAAGGATCCTAAACACTTCTATTCCTCTGATTATTACGCCGACACTTTGATTGATTATTTGGACGAGCGTCCCAAAGACAAGCCGTTCTTCGCGTATCTTCCATTCAGTGCACCCCACTGGCCGCTGCAGGTCGACAAGAAATTTCGCGACAAGTACCGCTGCATGTACGACGACGGGCCAGAAGCACTCCGCCAGAAACGTCTGCGACGGTTGATCGAACTGGGCCTGGCTGCTCCAGACGTCAAACCGCACGACGTAATTGCCCCTGAAGAATCGGAATGGTCAAAGCTCTCCGACGAGCAGCGAGCCTTGTCTGCCCGTGCCATGGAGACATACGCAGGCATGGTCGAAAACATGGACTGGAATGTCGGGCGCGTGCTTGATCATCTCCGACACATCGGAGAAGCGGACAATACGTTCGTTGTATTTCTCAGCGACAATGGCGCGGAAGGCGCGTCGCTTGAGGCGCTTCCGGTCCTCGGCCACGATATCATGCAGGTCGTGCAACAGTTCTACGATAATTCGCTTGAAAATATCGGTGAATATAACTCCTTTGTATGGTATGGGCCGCGCTGGGCTCAAGCGTCTACCGGTAAGTTATGTTCCTTGTCTATGACAATCAAGGCTCATACCGTTTCATGTAGCACCGAGCAGACTTTACAAGATGTTCAGCACCGAAGGAGGCATTAGAGTTCCTTTCATCCTTAATTATCCGCCCTGGACCCAAGGACGTGGTGGAATGATTATCGACGCGTTTGCAACTGGTTCGCTGAAATTTCCTTCAAGCCTTCTCAATCTGTATTGATGATCATTTTAGTTATGGACATCGCGCCCACCATCCTCGATCTTGCACATATCGAGCATCCCGGGAAAGTGGGAAGTTTTAGAGGAAGAAAGATTGAGCCTATGAGAGGGAAATCGTGGTCGTTTTTCTTCCGCAATGTGACCTCTGGGATGAACGCCATTCACGGCAACGACGACGTTCCCACTGGATGGGAACTCTTCGGCCGTGCTGCCTTAAGACGAGGGAAGTGGAAGATCGTGTTCATGCCTATACCAGCGCACGGAAAGGGAGAATGGGAGCTCTTTGATCTGTCCAGTGATCCGGGCGAGACGAACGACCTCGCCACTCAACATCCGGACATCTTACGCGATATGCTTACTTTATGGGACGAGTATGTGAAGGAGACTGGTGTAGCATGGGGGGAAGCGTTGCGTCCCGTCGTTTACAAAGATATGCATATTTCCGATGTCATTGGCGGGGATCCCTTCGAGGACTCGACCGCATGGATGCCTCTTGATCGATGGCATGTAAAACAACAGACAGCGGCTGCGTAATTACCTTAGGATATGACTGTTCGAGTTGTCCTGGTGTTTTTATTATATGCGTAGTATGTACTAGTAAGCAGACGAAAATGGAAGTTAAACCCTCTATTTTGACGGTAATAAATATATATTGATAGAAGTCTTGAGCCTGGTCCAAACAAGGCGCCCATGAGATGAGTCAGAGCAGCTCATTGATCGGCGACCTGGAAGCGCAAACCCGGCACGCTGCCTTAAAAACTATATCTTACAACTCGGAACCCACCTAATTTTGTGCCGTTTTCTCCTGGTTTTCCAACGCTGCAGATCTTTGGCCGCAAGGTCTCTTCCCGATGTCTACTGTTGCTGGTCCTTCAAGCACAGACCATGACTACACTGAGGGCGCCTCGGCACTTGACATTCAGAATGCGATAACCAGCAGCAGGCTGACACGCCGTGGTTCGCAGTATTCTATGTATGGCGAACCCGGTCAGCCAGATGCAGCACTGTTTTCTGGACCAGGTCATACGGCAAACCCTTCTTCTGTCAGTCACATGGCCCACATCAGCGCCGGGCGCAGAAGTAGCGATGCATGGTCGCGCACGAGACGACACAGCCGCGGTTCGAGCTCTCGAAGAGCTCTCAGCAGGGGTAGTCTTGGGTCCCGACGAAGTACCGAAGTGTTCGAGCCAACCGACGATGAAGACGATGAACATGTACCATTGACGAATAACGTCCGAACAAACGGCCGAAGGCTATCAGGATCACCGCCACCCAATCCTTCCATGCTCGACAGCCTAGCACAATTGTTCGGAAGCACCGCGTCACGGAGCCGTTCTCGAGGATCACCTTATCGTAGACGTCGTTCATGGTCACGACGATCGTCTTCATCACGCAGTCGCTCGGAGGTCCGCTCAGCAATCAGTAGCGAAGAGGAAGAACGCTGGGGCTACTCTTCTGGCGAAGAAGATTCCGACGAGTCGGGTGCAGCAGACGATATCTCATTGCCCGCAAGTATGGATATGGGCTCCGATCCTCCGTCGCCTGGAGCTTCTCAAGGCATACCGTTGCTCGCCACTGACCCTATCTTCGGCGGTGAGACTCGGATTGACATAGAACCGTCCTTCCCTGAGTTGCGCCCGCCTCCTCCTGGACCACCTAGTCGACAAATGATACGTATTGCAGATGAAGATATCACGTTGAGATTTGTCGGCTACGAGGTGGCCGCGTGGCGACGTGTTGCATGGAAGATTGCTAGCGTCTTGACCTTCGGCATTTTGAGTCTTTTAGGGCACTGGTTCCCCCGCTTATGGTTGCACTTTGTCGCACGGGAAAAGGCATTTACCGAAAGCCTGGATGGTTTAGTTGTAATCGAAGTGCGTATTTGTGTTTGACAAGGCATTCATATTCGCCGACGCTTGCAAGTCTGCATACAGGGATATCACACTCTACCCCGTCCGCTCACAACCGTTTCCATATCACATCACCAGTGTGTTTCCCACGACAGTTGAGCAACAGGATCGACTATTAAACGTCAAATCGAGTAATATATACGACCACGAACGGCAGATGCTCAAGATGCTGATCACTGTTCAGTATCGATATTCTCGTTTTGCTCTGGATCCACGTACCGGCTTATTTCGCATGATACGGTAGGCTTTTGTCGTTTGTAATCATCATTTTGCTGGCGTCTTAACTGACTGACAGCGATTGGCGGGATCGGTCATGGTCAAGTGTGGCAAAAGTGCAGAAGGGGCTGTCGCAACCCAAGCGCCAGCAACGTCTTGACATTTTTGGAAAAAATGAGGTCGATGTCCAGGGGAAATCCACCATGGCTCTTCTTGTCGATGAGGTGTGTATATTGTATACCGTCTACCCACCCTACGTCCCCTGACAAGAATTTTACTTAGGTCATACACCCTTTCTACGTCTTCCAAATCGCCAGTGTCATTCTATGGTCTCTGGACGACTACTATTACTATGCCTTTTGCATTGCCTTGATCTCCGCCGTTAGCGTTGGGTCGACCCTCATCGAGACCAAGAAGGTATGAAGCCCTCAAATTTGTAAGTTTACTCCGGATTAACGAGGAAATGAAAGACTATCGTTCGCATGCGGGAGATGTCTCATTACTCCTGTCAGATGGATGTTCTGGTTGATGATTTGTGTAAGTTAACTTTGAATCAACATTCTGGACGACTAAATATAATATATTTTATCACAGGGGTCGAGCGTGAATCGACAGAGCTCGTCCCAGGGGATGTTGTCAACTTGTCTAACTCGGACTTTGACTTCTTCCCCGCAGACATGTTTTTATTATCGGGTGATGCCATCGTAAACGAAAGCATGCTTACAGGAGAAAGTGTTCCTGTCAGCAAGATTCCGGCGAAGGATGAGGATCTCGTCAACTGGCGCGAGCTGAAAGATGAGAACGCGAAAGCTTTCCTGTATGCTGGGACTCGCATCGTCCGTATCCGGGGTCCGATCGCAGCTGATGGGAGCCAACTTCCTGCTTTGGCTTTTGTCACTCGGACAGGTAACTTGACATAATCTTCGCTTATGCCGAATGACATCTTAACGGTTTAACGATTGCTAGGCTTCAATACTACGAAAGGCTCCTTGGTGCGGTCAATGCTGTATCCCAAGCCCATCGGCTTCAAGTTCTACCGCGATTCTGTGCGCTTTATCGGGGTGCTTGCTGGTATTGCATTGCTGGGATTCTGTTCGAGTGCAGTAGAATTCGTGCGCATGGGTGTCTGTAACAACATTTCGATTGAATCAGGCTACTGCTGATTAAATGTGTAGCTTACCTGGACCACGATCCTCGTACGCGCGTTGGACCTTATAACCGTCGTCGTTCCCCCTGCTCTCCCCGCAACATTGTCCATTGGAACCAGCTTCGCCATAACCCGTCTCCGAAAACTTGGTATTTTTTGCATATCACCGAGTCGCGTGAACATTAGTGGCAAGATCAACGTGTGTTGCTTCGACAAGACGGGAACTCTGACAGAGGACGGACTGGATATCCTGGGAGTACGTGGCCTGGACCGCTCCGGCCATCACTTCGACGACTTGTTCAACGATGTCCGCGATATGCCACTAGGCAAAGACAAGGCCGCTTTGCTTCATGCAATGGCAACATGTCACTCGCTCAAAGTGGTCGACGGTGAAGTGATGGGCGATCCCCTTGATGAAAGAATGTTCTCTTTCACGAAATGGATATTGGAGGAAGGGCGTATCGCTGGTACCGGTGCTATCAAGGACAAGAAATCGGGCACTGTTGTAGAACAGACTGCGTTGGTGCAGACCGTGGTCCGTCCTCCGGGCAGCGCCGATTTCAAACTCGAGGATGCCTTGAAAAGTGGTGCAAGGGTAAATTCATCCGCTCCATATCTTTTCACAGCATGATTGACATCTTTCGTAGCATGCCCATTTCCTCGAGCTTGGTGTTATTCGCAGTTTCGAGTTCGTTTCACAATTGCGGAGAATGAGCGTCGTAGTTAAACGTCTACGGAGCAAGAGCATGGAAGTCTATGTCAAGGGCGCCCCTGAGGTCATGGCTGACATTTGCGACAAGTCCATTTGTAAGACGACGATTTTGTTTTAGCATGTGCTTTGACCTTATGTTCTCAGTTCCAAGGGATTATGACAAGGTTTTAGCCTACTACACTCATCGCGGTTACCGGGTTATAGCCATCGCTGGAAAGAGTGTTGAAGGTCTGACTTGGTTGAAGGCTCAGCGTCTGAAGAGGTCCCGTATTTTGCTTATATTCCAGTGCGCTTTCATCTGACAACGATTGATCATTTCAGAGAACAGGCTGAGTCTGATCTCCAGTTTCTGGGTTTGGTGGTTTTCGAGAACAAATTGAAGCCGGGAACTACCCCCGCCATACGTGCTCTTAGATCTGCCCATCTAGCCTGTCGGATGATCACCGGTGATAATCCTCTGACGGCGGTGAGCGTAGCTCGGGAATGTGGTCTGATCAATCAGGCGGCATACGTCTTCGCTCCTATGTTTGTTGTCGGTGCGTATCCATTTGTACTTTGATGGTGAACATCGATACTCATAAGCGCTTCCACACGTAAGGCGGATATTCAACACCGGAGTCGAAACTCGAATGGACGTGCATGGATGATCCAACGTGGAAACTTGACGACTACAGCCTCAAACCTTCACCGCCTATGACGTCCTCGCGTCCTATCGGCCAGCTGGACTATCAGGATTATGCACTAGTCCTTACTGGCGACGTGTTCCGTTGGATGGTCAACTATGCGGCCCTCGAAACGTTACAACGCGTGAGTCAGGACATTTTTACTGATACCATTCAGCTGAAATTTTGCCCTCTCAGATGCTCGTAAAAGCACAAATATTTTCTCGAATGTCTCCAGACGAGAAAAATGAAGTTGTTGAACGCCTACAGTCTTTGGGTTACACTGTACTCATGTGCGGTGATGGAGCCAATGATTGCGCGGCTTTGAAATCTGCCGACGTAGGAATATCCCTGTCGGAGGCCGAAGCAAGCATTGCTGCTCCATTCACGTCTAGCACGCCAGACATCGGATGCGTATTGGATGTTATAAAGGAAGGCCGGGCGGCCTTGGTTACAAGTTTTAGTTGTTTCAAATATATGTGAGCAGTCATCTACGGCTTGAGTTGGTACCTTGCTGACCCTTAATCGTTTAGGGCTCTATATTCTCTCATTCAATTTACGTCAGTCACGTTATTGTATTCTCTTGCTTCATCGTTAGGAGACTTCCAAGTGAGGAATTTTTCTATATTAAAAACCACAACTTATGCTCTAATTTTTAGTTCTTGTACATTGATCTTTTCATTATCATCCCCGTGGCCGTGGCCAGTAAGTGCTGAACTTGATGATTTTTTTTTTCCTCTAAAGCACCAACAGTGGCCCGCACACTACCTTATCCGCAAATAGACCCGAAGAGACCTACGGCAAACCTCGTATCTAAGAAGGTTCTGGCCAGCATCATTGGACAAATTGCCATCGCTTCTGCTTTCCAATTATGGGCATACCTATGGGTCCGCCAGCAGGAATGGTGAGTATTCTGTCCTCCGGTCGGAAACGCATGCTGAGGTGTCATAGGTATGCACCACCACCACCAGCCTCGGACCCTGAAGAGGGTCATAATCTGCAGTCCTTGAACTATGAGAACACCGTTCTATTTTTGATCTCTTGCTTCCAGGTATGGTTTCGTTGCTCGTTCAAATGATTGCACCTAACGTCGCATACGAAGTATGTCGTTTGTGCTGCTGTTTTCAGCATTGGTCCTCCATTTAGAAAATCCATGTGGACGAATGGTACGGACAGTTCGTTTATATTTCATGTTTACTTTTTTTTTTACAACGTCTCCTAGGCTGGCTGATGGCCTCAATGATCGTCCTCCTGTCGTTCAACACCATTGTTCTGCTCCAGCCTCCACCCTTTCTCATGGATCTACTGACTTTGATGCCTTTGCCCACTGTTGCTCGACTGGAGTTATTGGTCCTGGCTATGGCCAACGTCGCTGTCTCTGTCTCTTTTGAGCAATGGGGCGCGCGGTTTGTAGCGAACGGCGTCGGCCGTATTCTGCGTTGGCTCCGGGACTCGACTCATGAAAAACAAGGGAAAGTATATAAATATGTCGAGGTCGGTATGAGATGACAATTATCACAACATAGAGGGACACGCTAGATGTCCGAATCACTTATTTGTATTATCGAATTCTATGCATGACTGTTCAAGCTTCAAGTCTGTTGATTGTGTGTTTATTTTTCTTGTTCTTCCTTTACCTTATAAAGGAATACATGATTCACTGATGACCCCGCGTTCGTGATCACCGTGCATGTCATCGTTGAAGCTCTTAACTTAACTACTACAATCGTTTACTTCCTTATTCTTGCATCTGGCGCTTTCTCTGCCTTTTTAATTCTAAGATGGATTCAAAAGCAGATGAGGAGCGCGCGCGCTACGAAAAACGCGCCAAACTACGAGAACTCAATCTCAATCTGTCACTTCAACAGCTCGGTACGTGCACCTGCAGTACTGCTTGTTGTGTGGTGCTAAGATCCTGCAGAGTCCTCAAAGCTGGACTCATCTCTCAAGCGGCATACAGCATTGATCAAAAGAATGCGTCAGTCGATGGGGATGGATAATCGCGACCAGATCCTAAAGGACATCGATACGCTTACTCTCGAGAAGTATATCGAAGAGATTGCTGGCGTGGTTCTCGATGGTGTTGCTCGCTGTAAGACAGAACGTGATCTTTGGAGCGCAGTAGAGGTTCAAATTTTCACGTCACAAGGAGTTTTGCAACTCACATTCTCTCAAGATCATCTCTGCTTTACATCGTCGCTTCCCCGCCACATTTACACCAAGCATTGTGGCTTCCCTGGCTGCAGCTCTGGTCGTCCCTCCTCGATCGTCGTTGTCTCACCTTACTCAAGAACAGCGTGAGAAGGAGGACGCGGCGCGCGTCACACGGCAGCGGCCTGTGCTTCGCCTCAGCGCTGAGTTGGCGCTCGTCGGCATCATCAAGGACTCCCCGACCCGAAGTGGTGGCGAGTGGATCATGAAGGTTATAAAAGACATGGTCAGTTCTTATAAAATTCTTGGCGTGCTCGTGTAGATGACGCTACCACACAGCTGTCCAATGATCCCAGCCTGTCATCGTTGCCCCTGCTATCAACGTTTCTCAAGTCGTATTCACGCCCATTCCTTGGCATATCGTATAGTTCCACGACGCAGCAAGTATCGGCTGACACGGACGCAGGCGAGCTGTCGGCGAAGATACAGGCTGAGCAGACGACCGTGTTTCCTTCATTAGGCAATGAGAATGAACTAGTGGAGCAAGACATTCGTGATCGCTTTCGTCGGATGTGTGAAGGTTACTTCGAGAACGTTTGCAGGAAGCTGGTTATCGAACATAAGGTATGTTCGGTCCCTCGCTTTCGGTTTTTGTGGCAACGCACGGGTGTGAATGTCCCAAAGCTACGCTTTATATCACGGAAATCTGTTTATCGATTCTCATTGCTACGCAGCGCTTGCAAGAACAAGACCGACGCAATCATGAAGTGTATATTCGTTCAGGCGAAATATTTGAGGACAGGCAACAGGCATATGAGAAGATGACAAAGGGATACGAGAAACTCCTTGCCAGTTGCCAACTGTATGTATGCAGCCATGCCCTGGCAGGCACACATTGATCGGCGCTTTAGGTTGTCCGAGTACCTGGGTCTTCCCTTGCCGTCCCTACAAACAGCAGCACAGAAGTCGGACTCTATCCTCATCGGCGCCAACAACAATGGTGGGTTGGGTGGCGATGATGATGCTCTTGTCGCCGGGGGAAAGTGGGAAGATGAGGAAGAGCGTCGATTCTTCGAGGACATTCAGGATCTCAAGGACTTCGTCCCAGCCAGCGTGCTTGGTGCGCCCGATACCAGAGAACTTGCTAAGGAAAATCAGGAGGAGCGCGAGAAGGAAGACCGAGAACAAGTGAGGAAACTCGAAGAGGAGCTGGAACAGTTGGACGTGAACGGAATAAGCCCCCCTCAGGGACCACCAGAAGATCTACCGGAGGATGAGTGCGTAGAATCGTTTTCCCACACCTGTTTGGTACCGATGTGCACAGTGACAAGACACCGACGGCCACTCCCAAGGCGACGTCGACACCTGGTTCTCCGCAACTTGCACCACAAGGACCTTCCCAGCTACTTACAGCCCTGTTGGCTCGTCTACCAGATTGCACAAATCGTGCACTTATAGACCAGGCTGCGATTGACTTTGCGTTTCTTAATTCAAAGGCCGCGCGAAAACGACTCAACAAGGCAGGGCGCGCTTCATCTTTTGTATATAATGTCGACTGATTTTTCCACCAGTTCCTTGGACAAGTGCCCAAGAACCGTACGGATCTCTTGCCTCATTATGCTCGCTTTGTTGCGACTTTGAATAAGTATATGTCGGACGTGGGCTCGGAACTGGTGGCACTGGTGTGTATTGCTTGAACTTCCTTCGCCTGCTAATACAACCCACAAATGACCACTGTAGCTGGATGAAGAATTCAGATATTTGCAACGCAAAAAGCATGTTGTCAAAGAACTTGCAGAAGTTCGCTTGAA
Source organism: Fistulina hepatica ATCC 64428 (assembly GCA_000934395.1). NCBI lineage: Eukaryota > Fungi > Basidiomycota > Agaricomycetes > Agaricales > Fistulinaceae > Fistulina > Fistulina hepatica. The sequence continues at coordinate 83,567 of KN881581.1, read as the reverse complement.
GGCAAGGACGTTGGTTCGGTGATGCATCAGGTTTTTCGTACTCATCTTTCAACCCGCGCAGAACGTCATGTTCCTTTCAAACCTGACGAAGTTCGGTGTTGTGCCGTCGCATATCATTCTGCATATGTTTAAAGTATGTATTGACGACTTTTCGGGGACGAACGTGGAAAATTTGGCGCTTTTGCTGGAAGGCTGTGGGCGCTTCCTGCTCCGAAGTGAGGAGACGAGAGAGCGATTTGCTGCAATGGTGTGCATTCCAATGCGTTCAATGTTGCCAATTACGCTGATGAACGCCAATAGTTAGAACTGATGCGCCGCAAACAGAGCATGCAGCATTTTGATCAGCGTCAGATACTCTTGCTCGAGAACGCCTACTACCAGGTTTGATTCTATGCCTTACTGTAAGTCATTGTGCTGATGTATGGTGATCAGTGTAATCCTCCCGAGCGCGCGCCGATCCAGGAGAAGGAACGCACACCGATGGAACTGTTCATTCGGCATCTCATATACGACGTATTGGCTAAGAAGACGATTGACAAAGTTCTCAAGCTCATCCGCAAGCTTGACTGGAATGATTCGTTTGTGACCCGGACGTTGCACAAGCTGTTCACGAAGCCTTGGAAGACGAAGTTCAGCAACATCAACCTGCTCGCAATGCTCGCGTATGACCTGCAGAGGTACCACTCCGAATTTGTCGTTGTGGTTGTCGATCAGGTCCTCGAGGACGTACGGCGCGGCCTTGAGCAAAATGTGTACAACGTCAACCAGCAGCGCGTCGCGACGGTCAAATATCTTGGTGAACTGTACATTTATCGGCTCGTTAGCTCCGGAATCATCTTTGATACTCTATGGACCATGGTTACCTTTGGACATTGTGCGTGCACGTCCATTCAGTCCGTCATATTGACATGTATGGACATTCTTTGGCTTCTTAGCTGAGGGCCGCCCATTGCCAAAGCAAGCTTGCGTCCTCGATATGCCTGATGATTTTTTTCGTATACGCCTTATATGCACCTTGCTGGACACATGTGGCATGTGCTTTGATCGTGGGACCCAGAAGAAAAAGCTGGATAATTTCCTGACGTTCTTCCAGGTAGGTGCAGGTTACTTGATTCTCCCACGTGTTGGCTAACGTCTACCCCGCTGACTTCTATAGTATTATATTAAGTGCAAGAATCCGCTTCCCATGGATGTCGATTTTATGGTGTCAGATTCACTAGAGGTTGGTGTCGCGGCTATTCCCGTGCGTCTTGAGGGTGCTCATGAGTCTGTGGCGTTGAAGGCAGTGCGCCCAAAGCTTCACATTGTGAAGGATATTGAGGAAGCTGCACTAGCAGTTGATGAAATGCTAAGTTCAGCGTTCCAATTTTCCAACGGTGCGTTGAAAATCCGTTTAATTGGTATTTGGGCCTCGACTTGATTTTGACATACTTACTTATAGCTGCTGCCGAGGACGAGGAAAGCAGCGACGAGGAGGAAGACATTGTACGCATTGGAAGTGATAGGGACGAAGAAGAGGAGGATGGTGTCCTGGATTCGCCTGTAAGTTGTAGTCGTCTACCGTCGTTTTTCGGTGTTTGTGTGAAGATTTGTTTGCAGACGCTCGAACGTGCACCATTTCCGGAAGAACCGGAAGAACGTGTCGTGTTGTCGAACAGCTCGAGCATGCAAGAAAACTTGGGACCCTCGGAAGAGGCTGATGCGGAGTTCGCTAAGGAGCTGGCGAAGATGGTGATGGACACGTCTGTTGAATCGCGCAAAGTTGACAAGAAGACCGCACTGGCGCTCTGGGACTCCGCTGTGCTACCGCCGAGTGCCCGCAAGAGGCGCGCCGAGGACAGTGAGAACGACGAAGTATCCCATTTGGATAGCTCGAATGTCATGAAGTTCACTGTCGTCACGCGACGCGGCAATAAGCAACAGGCATGTTTCTTTTTTAGCGCTGTCCTTGTTTGCATCTAGGACTGATTTCTTTGTGTCAGGCCCGTCAGCTAAATATTCCAGCCGAATCTGCGCTGGCAGTGCACACGCGCTCGGCACAGCTTCAGGACAAGGTTGAGCAACAGCATCTTAAACGTCTCGTGCTTGATTACGAGCAGCGCGAAGAAGCAGAGGAATGGAAAGGTGCGTCCGCACATTCCTCGTGGAGACAAACTTTCCTAATATTGATTTTCCGGCTTGAAGCCCTGGAAGCGCGCAACCGCAATGGAGGTATCAAGATTCGATTTGTTGGCTGACAACGAATATCCGACCGAGCTAGCTATATCCATCGGCTACTACTATCCCCGAGCGCCGTGCTCTGACAGGCTGCCTGTCGGGTTGGCCGATATCCGGTCCACGGAAGAATCCTGATTTGGAGCACATCTCCAGACTCTTGGTAACTTCCGTGGGGCTGACAAGATCGCTGTCTCCAGTCGTGTGGCGATCTCGGTGGAGCGCCATGTATGTGAGAGGAGTTTTCCTGCGTTTTCTCTGCTTCCGCACTGGTGCCTGGAAAAGTCGAGGAGAACAAGGTGAATGAGGGGAGGGGCGGCAAGGAAGGGTAATTACAGTGGGCTCCTCTGGATGGGTGATATGTAGGACGCTAGCAGTTTCTCAGGTCTGCAGGTTGGCGGAGTGGACTATATGGGGTAGCGCTCTGGGTAGATAATTGATCCGATCATTTCATTTGGGAACGAAAGTCCGGAGGCTTTGGGATAGGCTGAATCTAACGCGCCTGAAGCCATAGTTCCAATCGATATGGGTGCATAAAGGTCGTAGACCACGTCGTCTTCCTCTTCTTCACGTTCTTTCATCCACCAATGGCCCTCGGTGTTGACGGCCTCTTGGTCAGCGTGCCGGGTGACACGGTCAGGACCACCTCCGTGTTGAGCGTGTCAAACAAAGATGGCACGCGCAAGTACAATCAATACGCGCTCGGTGAATGGCTGGGGAAAGGTTTGCATCTCCGGTGATGTTCTCTAGCGAGCTCGTGACGATGCCTAAATATAATTGCAGGCCGTCATGGTGAGGTCTATCAAGCGATGGACGTCTTGAGGGACTGTTCTGTGGTCGGTTTTGTATGCCCGTCCTCACGGCTTTTACTCACACCCGACGCAGGCTCTCAAGATTGTCAAGCGGGTTGGTCCGCAAGACAAATCAAGGCTCCTGAGACGAAGCCATCACCTTCTTGGGCAAGTATCGAAGGAGGCGCCAGCTATGAGCAGTACGGAGCAGACCGTGCGCAAGGAGATTGCGGTCATGAAGACTTGCCAGCACATCAACCTCGTCAAACTTTTTGAGGTTATAGACGACATTCAGCATGACCGAATATATCTTGGTATGTACGAATGTTCGTGATGTCGACGTATCGTCGCAGTGTCTGAACAGTTCGTGCTTGCTTGTAGCCATGGAACTAGTGTCAGGCGGACCCATACCCTGGAGGACTGCCAGCGACGAGCCTGTTTTAACTATAGATCAGACGCGGCGCATTATACGTGACGTTATTCTGGGCTTAGATTATTGTAAGTGCCGCCTACTTTCTACCGTCCTGGTCGTTGAACGGATACACAGTGCATTATCATGGAATAATTCACCGCGACATCAAACCCTCAAACATCATGTGGTCTGAAGATCGCGTCGCGAAGATCATCGACTTCGGTGTGTCGCATTACATCCATGAGGGCGCGGCGCCGGGCCAGTCGTGCCTTCACCTTGAAGACGACGTTATATTCCCCGAGAAGGACCTCAAGAGGACGATTGGCACGCCAAAATTCATTGCGCCTGAGGTCGTGTGGTTCTCAGACCACCACCACTCGACATCCACGGATACGCTCGCCACCGCGACGGGATACGGCACGGCCACGGGGAACACTGACACCAGCAACTTGCCGGCGGCAGCAGCCGCGCGGCCGCCAATCACAAAAGCCATAGACGTGTGGGCACTGGGTGTGACGTTCTATTGTCTGCTCTTTGGCAAGACGCCTTTCAATGTGTCAAGCAACTCCAACACGCACTCACGTCATTCGGAGTATATACTATATAAAACGAGTATGTCATATCCGGACATGACCTATTTTCTCTCTTTTCTCTTCCTTCAAGGCTGACGCTTTGCGAAGTACGCACGCAGGATTGGTCTGTACCGCAAACCATGGGCAGAGAAGCTGTTCCCACAGGCGGGCGACATCCCGGTGACATTGAGAGCGAAGGCTACGCCTTTATGGATGCCCTGGACCAAATGCTACAGAAAGATCCGATGAAACGAATGTCTATTTACGACCTCAAGGTGAGTGTGCAAGTCCTCCGCGTTGTTGGGCGTTCTTGACGTAACATTTCTTGTATTTGTAGCGACATCGTGTCTTCCTGAAGGATGTCTACGATCCTGAGAAATGGTTGCAGATCACGTCTCCCGTCCTGGATCCTCCGTCGTCGCGATGCTGGTTCCGGCGAGCGATATCCTATTTTTGTTTTCGCTGATATATATTTCTTGCTGTATTTTTAGGAACAACACCACATTCACACACTCACATTCTCTCTCACACACATTCGCATATACAGGAATTTTTTTTTCTTCGAGGCTGTAAACGGTGCAACTGTCTTTTTGTCTGCACAGACTTTTCGCGTGGTGATGGTCTCTTTTTTCCTTGTGAAATATTCTTTCCTTTGTTCACTCATGCCCTCCTTCGAGCATCTACGCTTGCCCGGACATCAACGCACACACATGCATTTTTTGCTCTTTCAGACATTATATCCAATTAAGTAGATAACTTGGTCTACCAGTATCCTTTGCGCCTCTCCCTTTTTTTCATTCCGTCTTCATCTCTTTTCCATTTTTGGCACTCCAATCACCTCCCCTCACCTCAGTAAATATCATAATCTTACATGACATTGCTGGACTATACATATATGCAAAGGACGTCTTCCTGTGCTTGCGCGATTTGATTACTACATACTTTATCTCACATAAGCATTGCTCCTTCTAAGTAAGTACATACATAGATACTTCAGTACGTGAAGCGGACACATAAACGGTAAAGACAGCTGATCCTGAGGTATGTAAATACACAAAGGTAGATACGTATATTCTGCAATTATTTAGTCTATCGTAGCAGAGTACAAATGCGGCAATGCATTGTCCTAGCAAAGTCCCGAGGTATATACAGAGGGAAAGACGCTGACAAATAGTCAACTGAAAGCGAACGAAGAAGCGTAAAAAAGTGTCGCCGAGTTCATCTTATTCAGAAGGCAAGAGTAAGTGGGCATGAGGATCAGGCGTTAGCAATTGCCAACTTGATGTCGTCGCAGGCGTCATGGCGCCATGCGTCGTATCCTCGCGCGGAGTGGAGCGATACTGTGGCGATGGAAAAGACGTTTGGGCCCAATTACGCGTGCGCTCCTTGCGGGCCCGATCGGTCTCATATCCTTCATACTCGTAAGGGTCGTCCCCCGGTTCGTAGGGCTCGCCTTCCTCATCGAGGTACTGAATCTCCACATCGGGATCGTCCTGCACGTCGGTGGTGAGTGGCTGTGGAGCGGGGACGTACTGCTGCTGGACAGCTACAGGCTGAGGCGCGACAGACGGGATCACGTGACGCCGGTGCTCGGCCACATGCTGCTCCTGCTCCTGAGAGATGCGCTGCTGCTCGGCGGCGTAGCGACTGTATACGTCAAAAGCGTTGCTTCGCTCCTCCGCCTGCCCGCGTGCAATCCCGAGACGCAGGCCCTCCTTCTTCCCGAGGTCGTACCCGCGGGCCTCACCTTCTTTCCAGCCGAGCTTACGTCCGTCGCGCAAACCACGCGCCTCTCCCTTGCGGTGGCCATCATCGTATCCGTCCTCGTACCCCTGCTTCTTGCCAGCCTTGTACCACTTCTGCAGAGCGGCGCGCTGGACGACGACGTCCTCCTGGTCGCGCATCTCGTACTGGCGGACAGTCGTCTCCGCGGCGCGGGCCGCAGCGCGCGCGGCCTCGGCCTCGTCTTCCGCCGTACGCGTCTTGCGGCACGCCTCGAGCACGCTCTCCCGGCAGCGACGCACTTCGTCGCGGAGCTCTTCGAGTTGGACGTCGCGCATGCGGAGCTCGCGCGTGAGGCGGTCAATTTCGTCCTCGCACTGACGCTGTGCGTTCTCGGCAACGATGGCGCGCAGCTCGAGCTCGCGTGCACGCGCCTCGGCGCGTTCGGCACGGGCGACGGCCATATCAACGCGATCGAACTCAATTTCGAGCCGCGTGGCCGTATCGTGCAGAGCAGCCTTTAGCTGGTTGTTCTGCAGCTCGCCGTCGACGAATGCGCGGCTCATGAGTGTGTCGGAGGACTCGGAGGTAGATTCGGATGGATGCGAGTGAGAAGCTTCGCTGCGGGGAGCTGTGTGGAGGTGTGAAGAGGCGAAGCGAGTCGTGTGCTTCTTGCCATGCTTTTGCCGCGAGAGTTTGATACGCACGTTTGGATCCCCGAGAATAGAATCGAGGGCGGACGGTGAGTTGGCGAGAATGCGGACTTCGTCGACGATAGGATACCTAGTTATCAAGATGGATTACTCTCTTAAAAGCAGGCCGGTGGGGGAGAAGGTAGCCTACTTGACAGCTGGACTTGGTGTGCGACGATGATACTCAGGACGACTGAAAAGAGGGGATAACGGAGCCGTGTGTTCCACTGGCATTTGCAACACCAGGTGATGAACGAGCGAATTCAATAGTGAAACTGGATTGAAAGTGAAGGGACGAGAAACAAAATGGATAGATAGACAAAGTTCATGTGAAGAGCTGCCAATATAACGCCAACTGAGCATGAGTGGCACGTTGTCGCAACGTGCCACATGAGCTCAGTGGAGCCCGCACTCAGCACTGCCTCGATTGAAGTGCTGCACGTGGTAGATCAAGGACACCTGGAAAACAGCAAAGCTTGGAACGAAGCAGTCAGGCAAGCTAGTCGGCACTTTTCTATGCACATACCTTCGTCTGTCGACGTTGTTCAACGTCGACTCCGTCGTTCTTGCTTCCTTCAATATGATCAACGCCGCTGATGCGCTGATCGCCGCCATACTGACCCCGCGGGACCGTCGGTAATGGCACGGAGAAAACCCCACAAACGGACCATGGCTCCGACTGTCTTTTTTGCTTGTTGTCTTGAGGCGTCGTCTAATATTCAAATAAGCTGCATGAATTCTTCCGCCTTTTATCAGGTCACACGCATAACAATCCTGAGCATGCCACGTTGCCGCTGGATGGCAGAGGCCGACAGACACATGTGGCATTTAACTTTCTGCTTTCTTGAGGATAAAATGCTCAGCATGCATATATACGCATATATTATCCAATTATCAGCCTGTAGACAACATCCTATATGTTACTAATATAAGTTATCGGTATATGCAAGCCGTTTCCGTCGGGAGCCACGAGGTGCCATTGCTTGTGCACGCAGGTACGGCAGCCAGGCCCCGTACGGGCCGTACCTAGCTTTTCAACGGTGGAATGTAAGAATCGGGGGGTAATGCGATGTATGTATGTATAGAAAGCTTACACAAGTGGGACGGGCGACGACCATGCTATAGAAGGCCTAGGGCAGGTCCGTCGACCGATAGACAGACAGATAGATAGCACGGCAAGTCACGAGAACAGGCGAGTGTATGTATGGCGGGAGTGGGATATCCTCGGAGTGCAGGTTGGCGACAATGCCATTTTGAATCAAGCGACCGAACGGGAGTCTGAGTTGTATACTGGAAGTGGACTAGGCCACCTGGCAGCCCAGTCCTCCGTCAATACACGGCCGGAGATGAAGAGAGAAAGATATATGTAGTATGATGAGTGAAGACACCATGAACAGGATCCGATATCGATTAGAAATTAAAATGCATAGGAATAGGAAGCCTAGCCTGGTGGCGAGGAATGGAAAGGAGCGACAGAAGAATTAGAAACAACAGCAATGCGAAAAAGTAAACAAGAATAAACTTTGCGACGGGCAAGGTTGAGGGTTATATATCGATAAATATGTACTTGCGTGTAATGTGTCAGCATAGAGGGTAGTTGCTATGAACCATGTCATTCAGCGAGAAGATAGAAACCTACTATGTGCACGAGATATTATGCATTAAAGCGACATATTTGGCAGTAAAAAATGAACAGGACACATGTCAGCAAAGACAACGAAGACAGGATGGTTACAACAGGCAAGAAGAAAAATAGGAATTAAATAGGGAAGCGAGAGACAGAAGAAAAATTGATTGTCTTGAGCAAACCTGAAAGGACCGGCTCTCAGATGCTCGTGCTCCGCGTGCGATGATGGCGGCGCTGATAACGACGCTCATGCGTAGAATCACGCCCGCGACTCTCCCTGTCCTTGCGGCTCGGATGGTGGTCGATCTCCGATGAACGGTAATAGCCGACATCGCCTGAACTGCGGCGATAGTCTTCATTCCGCATACGGGGCTCGTCGACGCGCACCTGGCTCTGGCTACGATTTGACTTGCTGCCCCTGCTGCCGCCCGTCAACTGCGTCAGCAGACGCTTCAGCAGAGGTGGACGCTTCGTCGGTGAAAGCGGCGTCCCCGCCCGTCCCGGCGCATGCCCGCGCGGTGTACTCGGGATCTACGCACACCATTACAGAAAAAGCAAAGTCAGAAGATTATGCCGGACGGGCAGACAAACGGACATGAGAAGGCGGTGCAGTGGCGGTAGAAGATGACAACCACTTACGACGACTTCGATGCGTTGCGGCACCGTTGCGACAGGAATGTGCGTCATAGGGATGACCGGGCGCTGTGCCGTCGGCATCGGTGGAGGTGCAGAGGGGTCCCGATACGGCTGGGACGAAGCATGGTACGAATGGGAGCGAATATGGCGGCTGTTTTGCGGATAAGTGCTCAGTGGTTGTGACTGCTGTGGTTGAGCATAGGCGGCTTGCGGATACGCCGTCTGGTAGGTGCCGCGATAATTGCTTTGCGGTTTAGCAGCCTGCGGGTGCTGGTAGTTCTTTTGCAGCAGAATGGGCAGAGGAGGCACGGGAGGGATGTTTTGGTTGAAGGAGACGTATGGTGGAGCTGAGACAGGTGGTTGCAGGGGCTGACCGTACGGAGCCGTGGGGCTGGTGTACGAGCGAGTGGGCATCGTCTGTGATTGAGAGCGGATATGATGTGCAGACGAGCTTCGCTTCTTTGACCGTTCTCTTTCTCGCTCCCGACGATCTCGAAGGTGGCGGTCGTCGGGCAGATTCCACACGGTGCCTGCGGGTGTTGCTGGCGTGAACGGGTCCTTGAGGTGGCGTCCCGCGATGTTTTCAGCCCAGTTTGAGACGCGGCGCTGGTTGGACTGGTATGCCTGCTGGCCTTCAAGCGAGTAGTCGTACTCAGTCATCGAGACCCGCAGCGAGTTCACGAACAGAAATAAAGACCAGGACCGTCGTTGTCGCGGACAAAAGCTGCAACGTGAAAAAACCCAGCTCCCGGACTGGCCACAATTGAGCGATCAGTACAGAATCAGTTTTTTTCAGCCCGTTCAAGCACATGCCCGCGCAGCAGATCTATCTTTACTCGCGATCACGTGGAAAGCCGCTCTGCTTTGTGGCGCAAGATACTTGCTACTTATTGCAAGCTTTGAGGAATTGACAAGCATTACGACGTGAAATTCCAGAACCACCCCAAGAATTGTAGAACAGGCGGACGTCATTCTTCTACCATGTTAGCCTGACAACAGTAGCGTTAAAATGTAGCATGTTAACGTTTGTACTTATAAATTGGGAAGGTTATGTCAAGCAAGAGTCCATAATGCAATGAATAAGAATATGTTATGTAATGAAAATGCGTGTAAATGATCATATATAATGAAAAGCGCATGAAGAACAAAATTAACTGTCATCTCCGTGAAGCATGTTGTTCTCCAGATTCCGCGTCTCGGGACTGCCTGGCCAGATTCCACTCTCCGTCAACTTCTTGCAACACGCGTAAAAACTTCCTCGCCAATCGAGTGCCAGCGCCGAACGGTGGATCTTCGATGTCCTCGTACATGTCCATGACTCGATGATTCTCCTCACGTTTGCCCTCCAAACCGTAATACCGAAAGAGTCTCAACGTCTCAGTGCATAGGTATCCGAAGTTGGGCTCTTGGATCTTGAGCGCGCTGATAATGTGTCTCTGTGCAATTAAAAGATCCAAGTTCAGCATCCCGACATCGAGGCAAGATAAAGATCTATGAAACGCACTTCCTCGATCTCGCATTGAGAATGCCTGAATGGCGCTAGTTGGCCTACAAACTCATGCCGGAACTCGTTGAACAATTTGTACCGCGAAATTAGATCGCGCACACGTTCTTTGCTGGCCAGCTTCCACCTGAAATACACATGGTTACTATCGATCCATATAGGACTAACACCGTACACTTACCACTTCGTCCAGGTCTTGTTGAGGGTCTGTAAACACGACTCCGTCGCCGCAACGATCTTCTGGTCGAGCTGGTCCTCATCGTCGCTATCGGTGGGGCTTTCATACCCCCGATCGAATCCTGGGCGATGTTGCGGTAGGGTGGACAAAGGCACACGAGCGTGTTCGCGTTCAGAACGGCGGGACGATTGCTCGGCCATCGGCGAAGGGGCACCCTTGCTTGCACGTGATGGCACCATGTCCGAACGCCTAGCGTATTCATGAGAGTCTCCGGATGCCGGAGCCATGTCACTCGGTGTTCGTGACATACGCGATGGGAGAGCACCATCTTGGGATTGATACCACGGAGAATATGGCCGCGAAGGCCCGGCATGGTCCCTGCTCGTAAATGCGATCCTACGGACCCGCTTCGCGGAGGCGTCCGTGCGTGGATAACCAACGTCATCCATATCATAGTCATCTACGGAAGACAACGGTGGTGATATCTCCCGGCGGCGCTTGGACTGGTGCGGATGTCGCTGTGTCCCATAGTCCGGCGTCATCCCAGTGGCGTCATGAGGAAGGCTACTGGGACCGGGGTTTCGGCTTCTCCCAGCAAGGGGCATTGTGGACGGCCTAGCATACGAGTTCGAAGTGAGGGCGTCTCCCATATCATCCGAATAACAGTCGTAATCACACGTCGAGGTCTCGCGCGGTCGTTTGCGTCCTCGTGGAGGTGTCTCAGGGGTGCGGTTTTTTAATACAGGGCTGTGAGCCTGTATATCTGGACTGGGACTGTGCTGGGAACGTTGATAGTAGGCCGATGTCTCACGATGCCGCTCGGCACGATGAGTTCTACTAGAATAGCGTGGAGGGTCGTAATCAATATCCATATTGTCCATAGGAGGATTAGGCTCGCGGCGTAGCACGGGCGTCCTCGTCATGTGCTATCCCAAAACCGTGTCAGCAGAAACAGAGATACACTTAATTTTAACATACGGCCTCCACGAAAACCTCTAAACAGAGATCGGGGTTCAATTCCAGTTGAGTGTTGGTAAAGATATCGCGTTGGTCATCACCGACACGGAGAATGTACTGCTTGTAAACATTCCGCCTCATAATGTATAACCGGACGGGCCCTATGCAAACCACGGGTTAAGGCGCACACGATTTCGATAGGGCTACGAAACGAACCATAGATTCTGCCGGGACTGTTTTGCAGCTGCTCACACTGACGACGGAAATATGAGGCGACGCGAATGGGCTGCGAAAGCACGCCAACTTACCATCTCTTGTGCGTTTACTCTAAACTTCGCATTAGGTCCGTCTGTAATATGTTCAACATGAAGCTGCAAATCAACAAATTGCTGCTCCTGCGTGCGAGTATCGTTGATGAAAAGTGATACTTGTGTCGTGGCTGGCGTGTCTTGCCGGACTGCGGCATCAACAGTTGAGCCAACGCATTTGGATGAAGAGGGCAAACCGCTCCCCGAGCAAGACGACGACGTTGTGTTCGATGTGTGTTCTCCAAGCCCGCTTTGCGTTGGCGACAAGGTCACTACAGGTGATAATGGAGGCGGTCGGATAAGGCGCGGTGGGGCAATACCACGAGCTGAAGGCTCGTTTGAAATCGGCTGAGGAGAGAGTATGTCCGTGAGCTCCGAGAAAGATTCGGGGAAGGATGGGGGAGGAGAGGGGCCATGGGCCGTGCTGTCTGGCGTATTCGATTGGGGAATGGAGGGAGTGGAGAAGGAAGCGGGTGAGGGTGTAGCGGCAGCAGGAAGAGGGGCAGTCAAGAGGGCATTGGCAGGAGTAAATGAGGGGGGCGGGTTGAGCTGAGGAGCCTTCTGAACTGGTGCACTTGCCCTCTCTGCGTCATAATCTCTGCGATAATACAGAGTGGGTGTAGACGTAGTAGGAGCTGGAGGAAATTTAAGCGTAGTAACAAGCGGCTGGGCCGTGTGCATCGCATCGTGGGAACATGAAGGTGCATTAGACGACATTGTGTCTTGTGCTGCCAACGACGTGCTCTGGGAGGTCGGAGACATGTTTTGCACCGTTGAAGAGGGGGGTTGGGAGACGCCAGTATTCACGCTGGCCGTACCCTGGCCAGTGTTCGATACCACATCCCATTGTGACCGCGGATCCACACGAAAGGCAGAAGAGTAGGGACCACCGCCTACCATCATCGCAGGTTGTTTCGACGGCGGAGCTGGCGGCGTAGGCCCGGTAATTGGAACGAGATCTTCGTTATCGACATTCAAGCGAAATTTATGACACCCGTCCGGCTGCGATGACTTCGATGATACGCGCGATTTCCGGGCTTTCGGTGTCTTCGGTGTCTTAGCGGGGCTATGGTCGTCGGTCTTCTTGGGAATAGTAGCCCGCGCAGGCATCTGCCCAGGAAGAAAATTCTTCGCAGCCGTTCTATGAGCAACCTTGGCTTCATATATTTTGGAGGGATCGACGTTGAACGCGCTGCTCGTCGAACTACCGAACGCCAAGGACTGCCGAAACAAAGGACGATCTGTGGGCGGAGGGGTGTTGTCGCTAGGAGACTTAGAAGGTATGTCGTCGTCATCATCATCATCTTCATTGACCTGAAACTTTCGGGCTCGAAAATCGACATCGTCTGAGCCACTGTCAAGAGTAATGAATCCATGTCCTGAGGTAACGGGCGTCTGAAAACGTACTCGTCAGAGGACTCATCGGAGCCATTGCGTAGAATCCTCTGAGATGCAGAAGGAAATGAAGGGGGAAGTATCGTAGCGCCAGTCCGTCGCGAAGGCAACATCCAGGTAGAGTATTAATGTGTAGCAGCGATCTAGGTATAATCGATAGCAGTAGTCTCCAATCGCAGTGTTTGGAAGAGACTCAGTTCCACTGGAAGCATTTCTTTCAATATTTCGTACAAAAACACTAGAACAGAACTAGAACCATACAAACCTGTCTATTGGAGACAAAACTGCGGGGATAGCACATGAGTGCATGAACAGATAACAATAAAAAGCTCGAGCTATGACCAGCGGCGACGGAGTCAAAGGCGGAAGCAACCTCCAGGTTCAGTTTTGATCGCCGCCATCACGTGCTCGCGAAATGGCGCTTGATACATTCTTGATCGCCGTTGTTGCGGTCTCCGTCTGTAGGCTCTGCATTCATTCCGCATCCACGTTCACTCACCAGTGAACTTGCTCCCATTACTCCGGACTTTGGTTGAACATTGCTCCTCTGTTGGGGTCAACTTATACATACTTACCTCCTCAGAGACACATATTTGCACATCCGCCTTCTGTCATGGGAATGTCATCGGAGCAAACTGCTCACGATGAAATTAATCTGCGACGCCTCGTACGGCGTCTGGAGAAGTCAATTCAGGACGACTCTTGGAATGATACGAATGTGGATACATGGATTCGCGCAAGCAGAACTCATCAGGTATGCAACACTCGTCTACTTCATTTCTATCTGCCGATTGTTTTTTTGAAGACTGTGAAATATGCCCGCAAGCTTCTCAAGAATATTAAGCGGAATCAATACGAACCATCGTCGTACGTGCATAGCCACACATCTTACGCTCTACTCAATCTGTTCATTGCGATAGATCAAAGAAAACAGAATGGAACGCAATGTCAAAGATCCTTGATGATACAGAAATATTTATCCAGGACGTGGAAAAGGCGAGTATTCTTACGTATGGGGAAAAACTCTTACCTGAAGTCGTGAAACAGCGATGTGAGCCATCGTCACGAAGGCCAAAATCATTTCTTGCGTCTCTTCCCATTCCATCCCCTCCACCAGAAGAGGGACAGACCGCAGTCCCAGAACAACAAACGGAACGGGAAGCCGCCGAACAACCGACTGTACTACCCACCGACGATTTACTGCTATCGCCGTCAGAACCTCCCCTCCCCTCCGCCTCAGTGACATCCATAGTTTCGCCCACCCCTCTTATCTCTGCCAAGGCACCATCAACCACGGCCGTCGCTACAACAGCGATATCCCCTAGGTTCATGCAAAACTCCAAAGCAATTCAGGACGAGCTCTCCGAACAGCTCGCGCAGATGGCCGTCCAGCTGCGGAAGAACGCAGAGTATTTCTCCGAATCGTTAGAGAAGGACAAGGCTGTTGTCGCTGCGACGCAGGAGAAGTTAGAGACTAACCTGGATGTCATGACGAAGACTCGTGTCCGGTTACGCGACCGCAGGTCAAAGAGTGGCTCGACGACGTGTCTGGTGCTGTTCAGCGTATTCGTTGTGATTATTTTGTTCGTATTCATGGTATATTTAATACGTTTGACGTAACGAAGACGTCAATCGACATTCAAGCATTTGTAGCTACTAAATTTTTCGGCTTTGAAGATGCACGAAAGGCATTGCTACACATGTGTTCTTCATCTGGCATTTTCTTGCATTTTTTTGGTAAAATTGTTTCAATTTGTTTCGAGTCACCATAACAAGAACAAGGTCTTGTCGAACTGCTGGGGTACGTCTCTGTTACATCTAATTCCGAGCCCATCTCGATGGTTTTCATGATCTTAGATGAAAATGCTGTGGGTAGATATAGTGACAAATTTTGTTGTCGAAAAATTGTTTCATGCACTCAAGTACTCAAGTACTCAACTTTTAACACATTTAGGAATATGACCTTCACATTTTTCGACACAATCATACTCGTCAATGCAATCTTTGTGTTCCAATTTCCAGATAATTTTCAAAATATATGCGCAAGTGCACGGCCAACATATTAACAGATACTCAACATGTGTTTGGACGAACAAAAACGGGAACGGGCAATTACATGACGCTTAAATAACAGAGATTAGATTTCCTTACACGGCAGTTCTACATGGGTATTAAATGTGATTATATCTCGGGAGAAGGCCGAATGTCTTTTGGGAAGCAAACCGTATATCTGGCACCAATCACAGGAATAGAAACCGCAAGGGCACCTTTGCCCACAACTGCAATGCTGCGGAGCGCCAATTTTACCATCTCAGTTCCTCCCAAGGTGCGTTCCCGCAAGCTCGCGCTCGAGCGCCTCGCTGGGATCGTCGATCACAGGAGACATAGGTCGCGCTTGCGGCGCTGTGTATCCGGAGGTTGCACCTGGCATAGGTCCATGCTCTTGCACGGGTGAGCTGAGGATCTCATCGCGGCTCGGGATAGGTAGACTGCGTGATTCGTGTCAGAAACTAAATTAGCATGAAATTAGCATGGGAACGACAGTCTCACCTATCCTGTCGGCGCATCTGTGCCGCCGCGCGGGCCTGGACGCGTACCTCCAATTGGAACGACTGCACCTCCTCGACGATGAGCTTCTTCATTCCTTCCACGCTATCTTCCTCCTCGAAGCCAAAATCAAAGGTCTAGAATTCCCCGTCATCAGCAAAAAGAGAGGAAAAGCAATGCGCGATAATGTAATGCACGTACCGAAGGACAGTACGGTTCGTCAGCGGGGTCGTGCCACATAGCGAAGTACGGGTGGTTCAGCAGCATCTCACAGTTTATGCGCTTCGCGGGGTCGAAGCAGAGCATTTGAGAGAGGAGATCGATGGCTAAGGGGTTCGCGTTGGGGTATAGTGTTGCAAAGGGAACGCGCGGTTTGATGGGAAGCGAACGGATGTAGTCCTGGGCCTGTGAGGAATGAACAAGCTGGCTCTTCGTGATCATCGGTGAGACTTACGCGAGGAGAACCAACCCGTCGAAGGGTGTCCTCGGCTGGAGTTCCCAAGTAATGGAGAATTTGGTTGAGCTGGTCGACGTAACTGGATTGGTATTGAGCAGAGACCGAAGTATAGCACCACAATAGACTTACTCTCTGCCCTTGAATATCGGCTTGCCACCGAGCAGCTCTGCCAAGATACAGCCGACCGACCACACATCAATCGCTGTTGTCTGTCATGCGATTGGAACTCTTAACTGTCCTCCATAGATAGATTCACTCACGTAGTTAGCAAAGCTAAGCATGATCTCAGGCGCACGATACCAACGCGTAGCAACGTATTCCGTCATGAATCCCTGGTTTCCGGCTACGCGAGACGTGCCGCCGCCGGGGGTATATCCACGTGCAAGACCAAAATCGCAAATTTTCAGCTCGCAGTCCGCATTCACGAGCAAGTTTCCGGGCTTTAGATCACGATGTAGGACGTTGGCGGAGTGGATGTACTTGAGGCCACACAGAGTCTGGTATAAGAACGACTGGAAGTGTGCGTCTGTCAATGGCTGGCCCGAGCGAATCTAGGATGTAAGGTTTGAGGCGCAGGTCGGATGAGTATGAGAGATCGATACAGACGATGGCGTGCAGATCAGCCTCCATGAGCTCTTCCTGTACCCCATTGTGAGATCGAGACGCGACAGCTTCGTCAAGTCAGACACGTACATAAAGATACACCTCGTCAAAGTTGCCGTTAGGCTGGAAAATTATGTCCATGTCGTACAAACACGTGATCTAGCACGCCTCATCGATATGTAACTAAGCCTTGCATGCTCGCGGAGACATACATTTTTGTGCCCACGGAAGTGGTGCAACAGTCTGAAAGATAGTGGATGCGCCGTCAAAGTCTGACGACTAGAGCGAAAGGGCCCTGGAACTAACCTGATCTCCCGCAGACAGCGCTTCGTCAGGATGCGCTGTGAACGACCATTATGATCGGACGACTACGACGCACCACATCGCGGCGGGAAGACGCACCTTGGTATTAATGTTGGTGATCTTTTTGATCGCGCAGCCTTCGCCCGTCCTTCGATGGCGCGCCGCGACGACGCATCCATATGCACCCTGACCGAGTTCCTTCACAAACTGATAGTCGGCGTCGACAACAAAGGTCGAGTTGAGCGCGGTGAATGTCTGCCGCTGTCTTTCCATCATATGGTGTGTTGTGGTAGCGTACAATGTAAGACTTGGGAGTGTTTATATAACGGCCAAACAGGCAATGGAGGTTGTAGGAAAGAAAGCAAGAAGGTCAAGGCTTAAATCAAGGCCAAATCAAGCACGTGTATGGGACGTGAAACAATGAAACAACAGCCAGCAGTGGCACAATCACTATCCTGCCCCATCGACGCTGGGGATGATGCATGATGGACGAGCGCTGGACAAATGGGATACGAGTGGCCTGCACTGCCCCATCGACGTTGCAAGGAAGGAGCCAAGACGTGTGAAACAGCGAACAGTGATAAATTTTCTTGCAGCAGTGTGATTTCATCTCTACGTCGTACTCCGAGACGACTTATGCATGAATGGCTACCGCCAAGGATTGATCAATAGCAACAGTACATTCATACTGGTTTGGTCCAAGAACAGTTATCGAGAAATGTATACAACTCAGTCACGGTGATAGTGGCGCGAACCGTTCTGTCTACGTACCCTCCACTCCATAACAGTCATACAAGCCGCAACTATCAACACTGTGAACTTATGGCTTCCGACAACCGTATTTAGAAGCGAATGGAGTTGGATCAATTCCATGGATCACGAGCAGCGGCGGATTTCTCGATCTACGCTGGAGATCATGAACAAATAATGAGACCCACATCATGTTACATACATGCATCGCCAAGTGCTGTTCGTAAGCCCAACATTCAATGCTGGTCTGTTGTGAATCAATGCAATACAACCGAGAGAGGGTCTGTCCCGGCATACTCGTGAACGCAGGTACTACTTGGTAGATTAGAACGGTAAATGTGCGGTTGGCTCAGCTTGAGCAAGATGGAAGGAGTTGTGGACCGTGGATCTCGATCGACGTTCAACGGGAAACAATATGGTGATATTGGGCGATGAAACACGAAAACGTTGGAGTGTAGACTACAAATGAGAACAAGGATCTTGAGAGATGATTTCTGGCATCGGGTCAATGACGCGCCTTTTGATGCGCCCTCGCAACAGACGGGGCGGTGGTCTCAGGTGTCCAAACGCCCTCGCATCTGCGGCTCCAGATTATGTCATATCGTTGTACTGCATGGCCGATGGAATCGAGATAAAATTCCTTACAACCGCCAGCCTTTCTTGATGGCCAACGACGACACGTCGATGGAAGTCTCGGATTCTAACTGAATTATTAGTCTCGCCCGTTATTCTTATGCGTCTCATTTTAGGAATCAGATTTTACACCATATTTTATTTCCGGAGAGTGGCGCGTAAAAAGTTAAACACTCGTATGGTCAAGATATTGGTACATAAGCACATAACGAGGACGTACAGCGTGGTTGTGAAAACGTGCGTATCTCGGGCTTCGACGGGACATCTTTATGATAATCTAATGAATACTGTCTTGAAGTAAACGGGCGAAGGCAGGGGATCTCGGTCGAATATCACAGGCCACAGGCTTCGGGTGTCTGACATTTGCAGTAAGTTTCGCAATCGAGAGTCCCGACGATACTGCGAAAACCTACTTAATAAATCCAGATGTCATCTTTAATTCAGGCTTTATCTCTACACCATTGGAATCCACCGCCGGTCGGATGTCAAAGACCGCGAGAATGGAAGCCACGGCGATAAACAGCTCAGCATTGGCAAGGTGCCGACCGGGACAGATCCTGTAAAAGTAAATATTGCAGGTGAGCTGATGCAACACACTCTTAAATTGTTGGATACCTTCTTCCATATCCAAAACCAGCTGTAAATGGGGGCTCTCCGCCACCGTATGGTTGGGGAAGAAACCGTGCAGGATTGAAACGCTCGGGATCCTTATAGACCCTCCCATCTCGACCGATAGCCCTGAACAAAGTTGTCGGAAGAAGGAGCAATAGAGATAACGAGGAATCGCACTTTACGTTCGGTAAGATTACTGTACCTTTGGGAATAAAATATCCATTGTATACATCATCCTCAGTAGACAAGTGATGGAAACCTGGTGTGGTGGCATTCAACATGAGCATGAGCACTACCTATTTAGTGAGTTTCTACAACGTACCTCGTGGGAGAGTAGGTTCGAGTCTTCATTAATTACGATCAGAAGTCCTCAGGACATAATTGCAGAAGCAGGAACGACGCACCGTTGAACTTCCATGACTATACAATCAATATACAGAAGAGAGGGCCAATCAGTGAAGTCAGGAAGTCGCACGCCTTTCAATACGTCATCCAGTTCCGCTTGAGCAGTTCGCTGGACTCCCGGATTCATGGCCATGAAGATCACGGTAAATGCCAATGTTGACCAGACCTAAATAGATAAAATCTCAGATCTCACGCATCGCGCGCTAACCAACTTGAGACCTTACCGTGTCTACACCAGCACCGACAATCGTACCACCGATACCCGCAAGATTGAATGCTAATTCTGAAGGATCCGCATCAGCTTCTAACCCTAACTTGTATTCCTTCTCCACTACTGAAGCCTCCGTCGCGACGCCATCCTACGGGGATGTAAGATACGATCAGTCAAAAGTACCGTGCTTACATCAATTTGTTTTTTTAGTACTTCGAAAGGATAGTCGAATATCTTGCGGACCAGGGGTCGAAATGTTCTGGCTCGTTTGATGCTGGAAGCACCTGGAAACCAGTCGGGGAAACACCTCACTACACACAAATTAAACAGTCAAGAAAAGCGTACCGATATTTATTCACTTACATGCAGGAATCAAGTCAACCAGAGACAGCTGAGGGAAGTCGTTTATGATTTGCAAAGCAGCACGAGAATTTTGGAGCATTTCGTCATCATTTTCTACGTCCAAGCCGAACCCCGCTTTGTAAGGGATAATCAATGCGAACCTGAAGAAAATTTAGTTTTTATCACCGAAGACGAAATGTAAGTGAGGCTTACCGCAAAATATGCTCATCATAATTGTTAGGTCGAGTAAAGAGGTTTTTGAGAAGGTTTAACACATGACTTGCAACGAGCGGTTGATACGAAGCAACTGCTTCACGACTAAAGTGTTTCTGGAAGATACGCCGGTGCTCATTGAAGAGCGGTAAATGGTAAGGCAAAAACGCAAGATTAGGCTCCACGCCCAGCCTGCACGTGAAGTGGCTTATTTTTTTTTACGGCATTGCATGTAAGAAAGACCTACAATTCCAGAAGGAATACCTTGCGACGAGAGCTGTAGATATTCCCCCTCCGATTGAGGAGTTCCATCGCAACGCTTTCAGAGTTTACGACGACTACAGCCATTCCAGGCATATGAAGATAAACAACATCACCTAGGGGGGTACATAATTCAGACACAGATCAAGTCGTTTAAGAGGACATCTGAGTCACCGTAACGGGTGAGTTGCTGAAAAGCATCCTCATGCTCTGCAGATGATGAAAGTATACGAGCATGACCAATGAACGGGTCTCCGGGGGGCCCTGGAGGTAAAGGAGGACTATATTTCGCTCGCCACCTTGTCCAGATCGCAATTGAGACAACCAAAAGGAAGGTGCAAAGGGTATCGACCGTCAGTTGCAACATTCTACTATCACAGAAGAGTGGGATACGTACCTCAAAGGCCTGCCCACCTACTTTATAGCGTTGTGCATAACCAGAAGCCACGGACCTACTATAGTCCCCCTCCTCATTCGGATGGTCAAAGATAATTCCCTATGTGGAAAGGCCTCAATTTACACAGCACTCGGCCACTCGCAGGGGAGGCGTGAAGAATACGAGCAAGTGTCCAAACGTCTTGGACACATGGACACAAAGCATGACAGGGGCGATAGGACGGAGCGAATTGCACAATAATCGATAAGTCTTCACGGTGATTTCGCTGCGCCCGATGAAACGGGATGCCGGGTAGTTACTGATCTCCCTCGACTTTAAGGAGGATTGACCTACAAGGACCTGACACGTTCTTCGTTACGATTCGCTCTACGGTCCTACAAGGCTGTTCCGTAGAGCACTTTTCAGAGCAACCATGACAGGAATGGAGAGGTCAAATGGGCTGTTCGTGGGATTGAATTAGCTGAGCTAACTTGAAATAATGCGGGCCAATGCCTGAGCGTTTAGCGCTCGATCTGATCCCTGACGTCGCAACTGCACAGCGCTAGCACGCGAATCAGCTGTAATGTAATAGGATGGCCGAATGCTATTTGCTGTGGAATACCCGGTGCGATGGACATCGGGCGTCTGAGGGATCCGGAGATGATGGTTCTCTGTTGTGTAGTACCAAGAAAAAGGCGAAATTACCTATTTTTATTGATAGCGTACCTAAAAGATCGCCGACATCACAATAGTTTCAGAGGAATTCATCGTGATTTATGATTTCTCGGTGCGCGGACATTCACGACAAGCGGACCATACCAGCCCTCGAACATGAGCGAACCACCGAGGTCTTCATAGTCAACGCTACATACAGCGGTGGTACACGAAGGCTCTGGATTACGGGCAACACCCAACCACGGATATTGCGGAGGACACATGACAGGCCCATGTAGACGGGAGTATCATTGTACATCACAGTTGGTATGGCACTGCGCGCTGCCTGTGAGGCACATTCAATACGAGCGAGGATAGATATGACAAGTATACTAGAACACACACCGTGACTTTCAACGCTCGGTCTCCCATGAAACTCTGCGTTTGGCCTGTGGGAAACTAAGGGTGGTACTGTAGGAACAGACAAGAGTACACACGCGGCTGGTAGGCACCACGCACCTCGAATCTGCTCACGAATAATATAATCGCGTCCGGGAGCTCAGGACACAGTGGATCAATGTCGGTCCAAAACTGCGTGAGGCCCTCGCTCACAGCCTTGTTCTGTTCACTTGTCTTGGTCAGGTTGGACAGCACTGCGACCGCACTACCGTCCTGAGGATGCATCGCGAGCTCGGCAGTATTCATCAAGATTTGTCATCCCATGTGGGTCGTCAATGCCGTGAGGGAATTCGCATAGAACCATGACAGGCAGCTATACATACTGCTTGCCGTCAGTTTCAAGGCCCGCTGCTTGATATCGTACTGGTAAAAGATGATCGATGAATGTTCAACGAGATATCAACAAGAATTGTCACCAGGTGATTCACCTGTAACAACTCGGCATTGATCAATGATCGGTCTTTCATGAGCGACTTCACGTGCACCTGTCGTCGACGATTTACCAACGTCATAATAAGCCGCCCTGTGGCACGTCCGGCGAGGGTGGCTCCGGGTTCCAAAGTTGCCCTTGCTGTTCATCAACCGCATCAGTTAACGCTTCCCATCAATGAGACCGCAATGAAATATGCAGACAACGCACCTCGTCGATCTCCACAGTCTGAATCAATGTTGTACGCCTGCATATTACTGGGAAAAAAGGAATTGAAACCCATGACAAGCGTGATTTTGTCCCAGAGGCCCCTTTGCGGGAGGACGAGGCCACTCTTGTACGCCTCCTTGCCTTTCTGCTTCTCCTTGTTGACATTCTTGCCCTTCTTCGAAGCGCCCGGAGTGTACTTCTTGCCCCATTTGTCCAGGCAGATACACTCGAGCTGGTGGAACTCGTGCAGCAGAATATAGTCGTTGCGCTCGGTGCGGCCGCCATTTAATGTTTTATTCCTAGGCAGATACGCACACCATGAATCATCTGCGTCTATCTTGAACTGGTCACGTCCGACATGAACGCATCGTCGATACGGATCCACCTCTCGTGGGCTTGCTACCAGCAGTGAATCTCGATGGGTGCAGAACATCGAACGTGTAGTGGTCACCAGAGGCAGGGAGACCATGATGATACAGAGCTGTTACATGACAAGTTTGCGGTTAAAATAAATCCTAGCGAATATGTGGTAGAGAACATACTCCTGAAAAGTCGATAATGCGCCGGTGGAACTCGTGGCGTAGTGGGAGACATGGCGTCTGAAGACGGAACATAGGTATTTAGCCGTTCATCCCGGGACAAACAGGCAAGCTCACCTGATGGATGTCGAGCTCAGGCCCAAAGAGGATCAGTTTGCCAACTTTGACAACGCCGCCAATGGCAGTATCATAGCAAAAGTGTTTCATAGGAAGAATAGGCATGGGTGGCAATGATTTGATGAGCACCTGCTGGCTCGCTTCCACCCAATTCTGTAATCTGTACTGGTTGTGGATAGGAAGTAAGCGGCCCGCCCGCAAGGATACATGTGACTGTTGGATAGTGTGGAAGGTAGCGCTGCGACCCAGGTGGTGTCGGGTCAAAGGCGTTGTAACTGAAAAAATGCGAGGATGACTACTTACTAGCCTTACTCAGCTTCGGGCAGACTTTCCGCTGGCAGTTGCGTCGAAATCGACCATTTTATTCTTATCATCATGCGATCGGATAGTAGACTCTGTCCGTAGAAAGTCAAGCTTTGAAGTCTCGCCTGCTAAATTTACTCCTTAGCGTCTTCTTCCCTAGAAATCAGACCGTTGTTCGATGATGCCAAATCGAGCGCACAGGGAGACCGATATCTACACAGACAGGCCAAGAGCATACGAGGGAAGCGTGGTTTACCATATAAGTGAAAGCCACCCAAGCAGCAAGGAGCAAGAAAAGATATCTTTTTGGCTGGCGGGATGTTATCTGGACGGACTCCAATGGAACGAAGAATAATTACTGATTAACATTCATTGATCGTCGATGCGGGGATCAGAAGTTCCTATTTAGGTAGCTGATGCCAATTCTGGCAATTCCTTGGTCACCACCACACGTCCCACCGCGGAGACTTCCATAATTTGCAATCCATTTATTCTGTTCCTTTCAAATTTCTCCGACTTCTGTGTTTTTTTTTCTTTGGGAGCAGCCTGTTTTTGTTTGCGATTTCAGGCCAGATGAAATCGTGACTCTGCGCCAAACAGTCGTGTTTGAATGCAGTTATTGATTGGCAGACCACCGCGACATTGACGCGTGTGTTACGACACCTTTTCTGTGGTTGGCATGGACCCTGGGTCCGACGATTATTATTCTGACGATCTCATTCTCGACGATGAAGATCTTGCCGCTCTCGATTCAGCAGAACAGCAATATTCCACTCTAGGCAATTCTACTGCCGCATCTAACGCCCGGCCTCGAGCGCAACTTACTGCTGCTCACCCGCCCCCCTCGAAGCGGCAAAGGACGGAAAGAGGGTGGTCCCCCGGTTTGGGAAACTACGAGAATGCCATCGATGACTTGGACTCCCTCCCCGAAATCTCAATTCGTGATGGCTGGTACGGCACCGCTCCCAGGTCCAGGCCGAATCCGGCGCCAGCACCAGCGCCAACACCAGCACCAGCGCCAACACCAGCACCAGCGCCAACACCAGCACCAGCGCCAACACCAGCACCAGCGCCAACACCAGCACCAGCGCCAACACCAGCACCAGCACTACCAGTGCGGAAACCGCCTCCCAACACGTCGAGAGATACGGGCTTATCACGCACCTCGACGTTTGAAGCCGTGCAACGCGCGTTATCGCAAGTGGTCCCTCCCGCTGCGCCACAACGATCGACGGCGCACAATCTTCAGTCGAATATCCGATGTCATCCTTTACAATCCTCTCAGCAGAGGGTCAACAACAATTATGCACAGCAACGACACATGCAGCGTACTGTATCGGTAAGTATGTCTAATGAGACGACCGAAGCGCGCGCGCGTCTAGAACAGGTAGGTTGAAGTGATTTGGATCCGACGTGCACCAATTAAGTGTGTTAGATGCAAAGGGATCTGGAGGTCGCAAAGGCTCAGCTGAAAGAGGTCACCGATGCAAAGTATGCGCGCGAAGGAGAGGTCACAGTTCTACGTCAGAATACGATTAAAGTATGTCCTCTATAAGTAATGTCGTGTTTGTGCACTGACATGTGTATACATAGAATGCCCAAGAGTACGCCACCTCTCTGGCCAAGCTGCGAGCCGCGAATGAGGAAAAAGATCACAAGATGTCTCAGATTCAGAAAGAAGCGAAGGAGGATCTTGAACGACTACGAACACAGTTCATCTTCAAGGTACGCGTACTTATAATTTATCTTTTTTACTTGCGACATTTCTTCTCTACCAGCAACAAGAACTGGAAGCGTCAGCACGTAGGGCTCCTGGATCAGCACGGCCAAAGAAGATAGCGAGGGACATGCCCTCTACGCCTATGGCTTCTCAGTTACGCTGGAATCAGGGCAGCGAGACACCGAGTCGAGGACGAATGCTTCCTCCGCCCCCACCTCGAATACCTGCCGCGCTGCCCGAGGAGCATAGGAGCCCAACAAAGCAAGGGAGGCACTCACCCAGCAAGTGTGAGCTGCCCGGGTTCCACAACTCCTTCATCACGTCGACGCCTTTGCGTAACCGACCTCTAAAAGGCAAAGGCAAGGAGCGGGAGATTCCGTCAGACATGGCCGCCTCACAAGATCCATTCAATCCGCCGTCTATAGCCATGGACTCTGCTATGATGATACTCTCCCCTCCTGCAAGTCCCGTACGTGTCAGTCCGACGCCAAAGCCTGCACCCGCAGATATGGCTGTCGACACGCCGGTAGCGATGCTCGATTTCCGGCGTGCATTGAGTCCTGTTCCCAGTTCTGACACGCCTACTGAAGACGAACGTATGGACGACGAGGAAGCGGCTGAAGAGGAAGAGGTCGTTGAAGAGCTCGACTGGACTGCACAGGTAATAAATTTTGGAATTGTTGACGTTTCGCCTGATCTTTTTCTATTGTTTGCTTGTGCAGTTGTCTCGACTAGTGGTTACACACGCTATACCCTCCGCAACACAGTCGACATCAGAGGTTACCATGCAGATTTCGGCCGACGATACCGTTGGTGAGGTGTTCTCCTGCACCTATTCCCGCACTTATTCCCGCATGCTCGGAATCGTCGTGAATTGTTCACCGTTGGACGACTACAAATCTGTTCTGAAGTCTATATCTGCCTTGCTCATAGACATGCTTCGCGCTCTCGTTAATGTCGGGGACGACGTGCAGAACTCAAGCGATGTCTTGCGACGACTGACCTCGCCATTGACGTCCTTGCTCAATCTACTATCTACAATGATATGCCTATTTCCCGATTGTGCTTCTTGTTCTATGTCATCGATGGACGATGACGACTCATCGCCAATGGCGTTGGTGTGCTGTGCTGTAATCCAGAGGTGTGTCGGGCCCTTGCTCGGTCTCAAGGCTGCCCTGGACGAAACGTTCGCCTTAATGGCGGAAACGCTCGTTCTGCTAGAGAGCCTCACCTGGACTATTCAAAGTGGAGAGGCGGTCGAGCAGTACGCACTTCACATCGTCATAACCTGCTTTATCTTGCTCAATTCAGCCACAGTTTTGGGATGATACCCAGAACTAACGAAGTCATGGACATTCTGCTCAATCCTGGTTTCCCTTCATGGCTATTAGCGCAGTCGGCACGATATCTGAGTCGGCTGTCAGTTTGTGGGTCTTTGGTTGTTCTATCCTTCGTTGAGCACATGTTGCTCATTCTCATGCACACCAGATCCGTCCCTCTTTCGGCCAATGCTGTCGATTCCAGCGGGGCCTGATTTTCCTGAAGCCACAGAGAAGCTTGACATGCCTTACTTGAAGCGGTTTTGTGCTTTGTTAACAGACGAACGGCGCTGGGAAGAAAAGGTGAGTCACAAACATTCTCAATGGCCCAATAGGATCGTGCCCTAAGTTATCATTATAGGCGGAGGTGATGAAGGCCCATATTCTGACGTGCTTCGCGATGTTATCAATCGCCAGCGCGGACGCTATGACCTTTCTCGTCGCGTCTCCTCATCTCATTCCCTCTTTGATCCTATTCCTGAGCCAAGTCACGACTCCCATATGGGAAGAGACAGACGAAACGTTGATGTCGGCTCCGACACGCATCGCATCGTGAGTTTTCTCATTCGTGACATGTCGAGCATCCTGAACAAATAACGTATGTAGTCTCGTCCGCCTGGCGAACCAAATATTACACCTGATCCATCATTTTGTTTTTGGGCCCGATCCAGTACCCGACTTGCGGCACAAATTACAACACGCACCCTCCGACAATTTCCGTAGCATAACGCACATCTTTGTTGTGACTTTCGGACGACTTTCGTATGCAAGTCCGCCTGACTGGGTTGAAGGGGCGGCACGGAAAGAGTTGGAAATTATGGCTGGTACGGACACCTCGTTTCCTCTTCTCTCAGACATTTATTGAGTCCATTGACTCAATAGAGCACGCCCGTAAAGTTCTAGACATAGTCGTTGACGGTCCCGAGGGCGATAGTGTGTGGTCGGCATATGCTGACGATGCAAACAACGACGGTGGAGACACGGAGGAGGAAATGGAGTCAGATTTGCTCGGCGACGAGGGGTAGCATATGCACTTTTACATCACAGGGCTTCCATGTACTGCATGCACAACTATTTCACCAGGGTTTCACGACGCTGTTTGAGGTCTAACAGGGATTTCAAGACACATTTCGCAGCCTACGTGAAGCAAAAGACATACTTGGCGACAAAACTGCCTAAGCCACTGCTTTTGCCGTTTTCCTGTTTTGCGTGACACGCTCTCTTGTTCCAGACTAACCAGCCGCTTCACAAATGAATCGCAAGTTTCGGTTCGGTAGCGCTCAATCAGACGATTTCGTGCCTTGGTCTGAGCATGGGGAAGTCTTTAGAAGCTGATAATTGAACACCTGCTCTGGAAGACGACATACCACGAAATTGGGAGTTCTGGCATGCCCTGTTACAGGACCGACAGTCGCATTCAGATGGTCGAAACTACCAAATGACTCAAGCCAAATGCTCCAGGTACACTCCTGCCAGTCTATAAGGCGACTGTGAGCAAAGAAAAATCGTTCTGTGCACCAAGCGGGGTGGTCTCTGCGAACGACTATGGGTGACATCGGAGGGAAAGGAAAAGCAGGTCGCGAGTCTGCAATAAGGAGCGGGAGCGAAGCATCGCGATCCAGAAGAGTAACGTGGACGTTAGGTATGGCACACAGATGTGGGTCTCCCGGAAATAGTAGGACCCTCTCGGTAGGCGCAAATAATCTAGCAAGATTAAGATAGGTGTTGTGGTTTTGCTCGTTATAGCGCTTGACATGCAAGAGATGGACCGATAGCGACAGAGCGGGGTCTCTTTCGGCGAGCGCGCGTATGCGATTCAGGACGTGGCGGTGATCTTCGGATTCGGGTCGAGCATTTGTAGTCACCAGCAGGGAAATAGGACCTAAAACGACAGTGTAGGTGCAGATATAATATGAATATTCCACTCTATCCAACCTGTCCAATTTCTTGACCAGTCGTATAAGGACTGAAGGTCTGCAGAGTCTTGAACCCAGACACAGGCTGTAACCATATTCTGAGCTGCAGGAGGGGATCCACGGAATATAAAAGGTTCAAAGTCTTCCAAAGGAGGTGTGCTCGATGTCGTGCGTGAGAGTCGTTCGCGAGTAGACAGATCAGCAAAGAGAGATTCTGAGAGACAGTAAGAGCGACGCCCCATCGAGCTCACATTCGCTAGCGTACCGACATGAGCATGAAGCCGCTCGTTCGTCTCTTTTTCTCTGTTGAGAAACCAGGCAGAAGAAGCGAAAACAAGACATATGCAACAGTATAGGATTCCAGCACATTTCAAGTAAGTCAAGACGCGCCGAGAACCAGTGCATTGGTCAGTGTCATTCGCATGGTGCACAAAATGAGAAGGTAAGACCGGAGAAAGCGCAAGACTAGCTAAATCCCCTTGGGGCGTCCTCTTCTCGGAAAGTCGCCCAGGCAGTTCAGCGGGTGCGGAAATTTTCTGAGAAAGTACAGGCCGAAAACGCCGTTGCGGATTCGAAACCGACAAGTGGCTCTCAACACTGCCGGACACAGTGATATTCTTCTGCTTCTGGGAGGAGCCAGAGATATTGGGCGATGGAACCGACGCAGATGGCCGTATCACGTCGGTTGGCATGATGAAAACGAAAGCAAGAGACAAGCACACAAACACAAACAATTTGATATGCTAACGCGGTCACATGTCCTTCAGTCGCGTGCTCTCCGAACTTCCTCTACAGCCTGACCAAGCGCTAACTTGTGTTTACAAGGATAACCATTGACTTCGGAGGTCGTACAATTAGAGGCTCATAATAAAGGAAATGATCGTCAGTGGGCGGCCACAACTAAGCGATATATTTAGCATCAGGACAGGTTAAACATAAGAACGCAAGGTCTGGCTCGGAAATGGGAGTCGTCAACGTTTCAACTGTACCCAACACGCACATTCGCCCACACGCACGTAGTGAGTACATCGATAGAATGGCGATATTGTGATACCACTACCTTACTCGGCTTGCTTCTGTTCATTCAACAACTTCAACCCTTCCTCCAAGGACGCCGGTATGACGTAGCCTTGTGGGCCCCAAATAGCCCGTGCCGCGGGACGGGAAGATATTTCTTTGAACCATCTGGTAGTGATGTACCACATTTTGAATCTTTCCGTCATTTTACAAAAACCAAAACTCACCTGGCAACATTTGGCCGCTTCTCCGGGGATATCAGGATATTGCATCCCGCGGGAGGCAGCAGGAGACCATAAGGTATATGGAAGAGATCAGCTAGCGTGAGGTTCTTTAGAGGAAATTGTCAGATGTGAAGGAAGGAAATTAGTTTAAAGTCTTACATCGCCAGCAACGTATTTGTGTTTCGACAGGATGGCTTCGTACGCGTCCATCTTCTGTTCAAGAGTTTCCAGCATGACCGATGCAAAATGCTGGTCAGGCTCCTGCTTGCGAAATCTGTAGTTGGAATGTTGAATTGAAAACAACTGCATATAATTGAGGACAAAAGGTACTTACTGCTTGATATACCTCTCGATAACAACCGAACGAGCGTACGGGTCAAAGCTATACAACTCAGTCGAAGCTGCCTGCTCAAACAGAGCCCTCTGCTTCGGGGCGTCAGGGATAAGCTTTGGGCCCTGGTCTGGATACTTCTCGCAAATGTATCTGGCGATTGCTCTGCTTTCATAGAGAATGAACCCGTCGTCGTCCTGGAAGAATCGTTCCGCCCCTTACTCAAAATAAAAACTGGAGAGATTTTGCTTACGATGTACGGAACCTGTCCGAACGGCTGCTTGGCCTTATATTCTGGCGTCTTGATGAACTCTCCCTGCCCGACCTCAATGAACTCGAAAGGGATGCGCTTTTCCAGCAAGATGATGGCTACAAGGGGAGTGCATGTCGAAAGGACTGAACCGTATAGTTTCAACACCATCTTTGATGCAGAGATAGACGTGAGAGACAAACGGGACTCGAAAAAGGCGATTGCGAGGCTTGGCAGAGGATGAGAAGTTTAGAGGAGGACTTATATAGACTGCGTGGATGATGAGCATCTCAGCAGGTAAGCGCCGCTCCACATCTTATATAGGGTCACTCTGGGTCACTACAGTCTGTATGACAGACGCGGGCGAGCCTGTCATCTTTTACGCCTCACCGAAGTACAGATGCCAAACGCATGCAGCGACGGGTTGGTCGATTGTGTGAAATCCCCGTTATTGCCGTTCCTCCTGTCAAAACCCAAGTTACTTACTAGAAAAACAGTCAGCTCGGCACCTTGGGCTCGCTTTTCAGGTAAATAACGAGCTGGTGTCTGCAAGTCATAGGTGAATCTTTGTGGATGGCGAGAAGACCGAACCTTCAAGGGCATCCGCGTGATACTTAGAGCTAGGTCATCTGCATGTCGGCGGCGAAGAAAGATAACTCGGGTCTTGTAGGGTCATTGAGACCTTAGATAGGAGTGCGTTTCCGAGCGAATGGAGACCCGAGGGAGGCTCCAGGTGTAAAAGGAAGTGAGCGACATGACGGTAACTTTCAGGGTACTTACAAGTAGCCAAGGTCCGTAATAGGAAATCCGTACAGCGGTAGGCTGCACGGAGTCTACGACTACTAAGGGCCCGGGTCCATGGCCAATGGCCGTGGCAACTCTTACATGAAGGTGGGTGCGTTCATTCTATCTGCTTCTTTTGTCGGGATGAAATGGTGCATATGTATTATCCTGGCAATTCCCTCCCCTAGCTGTCTCGTATTAAATTAGCCTCATACTCGAACAAATTTTTACCACTAACCAGTGCGACACAACTTCGCCAAGCAAAGTGGAAACAATGCGATATCGGAGGCAACAATAGACTGTACACATGCCGACATGTGCTGACAGTGATAGCCAGTACCAGTACAATGGACGGATTAGTATTATTATAGTTTCAGCTAAGAAAAGGTCCAGCAATAGCGATTTAGCAGGGCGTTAAGGAAATGATGTGGAATCACAAGAAACGAGTTGTCCTTGGGTCACGTCCATGGGCCACACGAAGCATGACTGCATTAGATGTCAGGCTTGAAAACTAGTACCCCGGGTCAACTCCATCGTATCCAATGTCCATTCAAATTATAGTATGCCAGTACGCACCCCATTGCCAATTATCACTTGTGCCCGCTGGGCCACATACATATCCAGCGCTTGCGCGACGTATTTTTGCTCCTTGGTCAGGACGATATCACGGCTAGTGGATATCCCCTCCCAATCAAAACCTTCCTCCAGCGCGGCCCTGTTGAGCGCATCCTTGAGTTCCTGTAGCCACGAGCGCTCTCCGTTCGTCATGACATATAGTTTGCGGAGAGACGAGCCAACTTTATTTTGCTCTAGGTCGCGCCTCACCTCCGTAACGCGCGCGACAATCTGGGGAATGGTGGGATAGCAGTGCTCGAAGTAGATCTGTGTACGCTCTGGCGTGATAGGGCCATCCTCGCCTATTGGCGGGACTGTGAACTTGTCAGGAAAATCGTCAAACGTATTGAAACCGTTGTATGTCGACGAGTCGCGAACAAAGACATTGCAATGAAAGGAGAAATCACCACGCCGGATATGTATGACAAGCAGTCCTTCTATGCCGCCCTCGAACTCCGAGTGACGGAATAAAGATAAGGAAAATCTACTCGGTTCAGGTGCGAAAAAGGCACGATTAGTCCAATAGGCAGAGAGAATAAGCGGCGACCATCCAAATTGAGAGACGATTGGCGAGAGTGAGAGCTGAGGCCATATATCGATGAGACCCGTTGAACCAAAGATCCTTGGGAATTTAAAAGCGTAAGTACGAAAAGAGCCTGAAAATCATGAATGAACTCACAAGTAGTCGAATATTTGAACGGTGTCATGTGAAACTTCCAAACATCGGTCGCTCATGGCCCCCAGTTTTTCTACCCACGCGGCCATGGTCTGCGCACCGGACCCGCTGAAGTTACCGAGGGCAGCCTTGACGTCGTCTGTTCGGATGATCGTAGTCATGGGGCATACGGTCCTGAAATATTCCTTGGAAACCGCTCTTGGTACATCATTTTCCTTCGAGTTGTAAGTGCCGCCGACCAATGGACCTGAGTAAAATGAGCCATTGACAGGACGTATACGCACGGCACATCAATACCCGAAAGCATTGTTGACCACGGAATGTGGTTCGGTATTGGCTTCCCATTGAAGTCAGCGAAATCTGATGAGTCGCGGGACCAGGTGAAATTGTCAAAAACCATTCTAAGTGGGTTCCTTGCTGTCAGCTGTGTTAACCGAGTGATGATATACCTACGATCTTTTCAGGGTATAGGCCAGGTGTGCATTGAGAATCATTTCTTGTAGTACATTGCCGAACCCCACACCTAGGTCGCGCACGAGCACGGTGAGATACCGAGGTTACGACAAAAGACAAACGCGCATACCCAGCTGATGGTTCGCCATGTATACGAACTTGGCATGCTCTCCTTCTGGAGGGAGGCGGTATGGATCGTGCTGTGATAATCTTCGTTCGTAATTTACGTATTGGCGGTATAGCGGAGGCAAGTCGGTTTCCGTGTCAGAGGCGGGCTCTAGCAGTGCTAAAGGAATGAAAGTCTCCTGTCGCACGACCGGAGAGATTATGTCATTATAAAACACGACAACGATGATACATAGACCGCCAACGACCAGCCATCGTTTGGCATAACGCGTTGTGATGGAGGACGTCCATCGGCAGTTCATTGATTCGTTCAACGACGCGCCAGCGGCAGTGTCATTAGAAGAAAAAGGAGTATATGCTCTCATATTTCCAAAAAGCTGAGGCCATTTCATTTGGCGTTTTTGAGCGCTGGGACCATGGAATTTAGAGACAAGATAAACATTGCCGGGGGCTGCAGCGACCTGAGAATCAGTTGGCCCGCAGTAACGGAACAAATTCAATGAAGACGGTGACCGTGAATGATGCCGCTGATCGCCGACTTCTGTCCATAATTTCATTTGAAATTTGGATTCATCCACGTGTCTTCAGCACTTGCATTGGCAATTGGCGTACTTGTTTCTTGCTTTCTTATCTCGCAATGCCTGTGCCTCTGCGCTCGCTACCTCCACCAGCTAAAAAGAGGAAAATTCAAAAGAACGATGACTTTGTCAAGTCGGTCCAGGAATTGGAAAAGACGATTTCGGATGCTATCAACGACAATTCGTCGCTAAATCCTTTGGTCGACCTTCTCCAATTGGCGAACAGCGCTCGCGATGTGGAGCATATATCGAAAGCTATCTATGTTTTATATAGGCTTTTCGTTACGATTATAAGTGCTGGACGTTTGGACGTCTCAGGAGACGAGGCTGCCAAAATTGTCAAGACGTGGATTTGGGATCAATTGAGCGCATACGTTTCGCTTCTTTCCGGATTGCTCAAAGATTCTGAAGCAACTCTCAGAGTACGAGTTTGTTTCTAAAACATTATTTTCGTGAACTGAAGCTGTTTTCCAGATATCTGCGCTGCAAATTCTCCTTTCACTCCAAAAGCACCTTTCTGTGCAGTCATCGAAGGCTTCTTCTACTCCCCAGTTTCATGTCTCTCATTTCAAGCGTGTTGTATCGGCGCTTCTCTCATGTCCGTCCTCTGCAAGAAATGGTTATGCACCGTCCGACGGAGGAATCGCATCCGACATCTTGACCCAATTTTATGACACATGGTTTAGCGTCTACGACGATATTCGGTGGTTCTTTCTCCGCGAATCAGCGTAAGTCTCCACCTTCAACTAAGTTGATGGACGAAGATGATATCCTTAAACAGCACACTACTCAACAATCATCCTGATAACACCGACATCCCACTGAATTTACTAGTTGTTCTGGAGCGATTAAATAAGTTCCCCACTGAAGTCACAGATATCAATGAGTGGTGGGTGCCCGACCTCGGTACAAACCCGCCAAAACCAAAGAAGTCGAAAAAGGCCACAAACGACAATGATTCCGACACATCTGACGCTGAAGCCGAGGGCGAAGCTGGCGACGACGATGATTGGCGGAAGTTTTTCGACGACGAGGACGACGAAAAGATGAAGAAAGCAAAAACGCCGGCAGCACGACTGCACAAATTGACGGTGCACCAGAGCTTGCACTCCCTTTCATCTCATCGCGCTGTCTTCACAAGGACATGGCTCTCACTGCTCCCACGTTTATCTTTTCCCGGAGATGCGGTGCTTACCCGTTCAAGCGCGACACGCGTCCTCAACACCATGCACCATGGCATACTCCCCCACTTGACCCGTCCAATCCTTGTCATGGACTGGATCGGTTCGTGCGTTGATCTGGGAGGCTCCGTTGGCTTGCTGTCACTCAACGCGCTGTTTATCCTTTTACGAGACTACAACCTGTGAGATTCATTCCCCTTTCGCTCGTGATTCTGACTGCTCAACTCGTACATAGTGATTATCCCTCGTTCTACTCACGACTGTACGCGTTTCTCGATCGTGACGCGTTGCACGTCAAACATCGCGCACGTTTTTTTCGTATGACAGAGTTGTTTCTTAGCTCTACGTGAGTCTTCCACCCGTCGTCCCATTGACAGACTCTGACTATTTTCGCCCCAGACACTTGCCTGCTGCACTGTTAGCATCGTTCGTCAAGCGCCTGGCGCGCCTATCGCTCAGTGCACCTCCCGCAGCAATCGTTATGATTATCCCATTCTCGTACAACATTCTCAAGCGCCACCCCAACCTCATGCTTATGATCCACCGTACAGATTATGACGGTTCTGATGCTGGTGCGTCACAAACTCAGCACTTATTTGTGCCCGAAGGCTAAGTTCGTGGATTTCGTCGTAGATCCATATGATGCGTCAGAGCCGAACCCGATGCTTTCGAACGCAATACGTTCGTCACTGTGGGAGTTAAACACTCATATTTCTCACTACCATCCGTCCGTCTCTACACTGGCAAAAATTTTCAGCGAGGCATTTACAAAGCCAAATTACAAGATGGAGGATTTCCTGGATCACACGTACGCGACGGTAAGTCGATTCTCGTGTTTTACGATCGTCCGCTTTTTTGTTCTTCTGTTGCGTGCACCCTTTGCTGACGACGCATGTACCTGTATAGCTGTTCGAGACGGAAGCCAACCGCAAGATCAAAAGGGAGCCAGCGCTCGCAATGGATATCAAGTCGAGCACGTTGTTCGTAGCACCCGCTAATCCTGAAGTGGACAGTAGCATCGTGGAGACACTATGGCGGTTTTGACCAAATTATACAACTCCTATGTGCTATATGCTATCCTTACCACGGTACATCCCCACGGAGGCAACTTCAGATATTTATGCATTCAAGAAAATACACCACGACACAACACAATCACGGAACGCGAGGCAACTTATCTACCCTCTCATCGTACAACCAACATTTGATCCTGTACATTTCCTTTTTTTTTCAATTACATAGTTGCACAGCAACTAATTCTATTGCTGCGAGGTTTGAGTACAGGGGAGGGGGTACCAAAATACTCCAAAGGCCTGACAAACAAGTTTTCTATACATAGATTGACTGACGACCCAAAGGGTCCAGCGCCTGGCGTGCCTGCATGACTACTGGACCCGGCTTGTTCCCGAGAATGTCCTCAATGCGCCCCATGATCTCAGGGGTGAGCTTGGGGACGATCTTAATAGCAGCCAGATTCTCGACGATCTGGGACGGCTTCGATGCGCCCAGTATGACGGTCGATGTGTTCGAGCTCTTTGCCACCCATGCGAGCGCAAGCGCAGCCGTAGTCGTGTCTAATTCTGTGGAGTATTGGAAGTTTTTAATAAGTAAGCAGGTCTAAAGGTGACTGAACAACGAAGACAATTGTGCAATCGGGACCAGATGAATTTCGGAGAGCTGGCACGCAAGCACCGCGATCATAAGACCCAAGACAGTAACGTGAACGCGTTTCCAAACAAGTCCTGGTTCCAAGAAAGTGTGAAAAAGACACGACTTACCCTTCGCGACCTCCGTCAATTTGCGCACCTTATCAATTTTCGCCTGGCCCTCGGGGGTTTGAAGGTCTCGAACGGTGTTGCCGAAGAAGTCCTTGTTTGTCGTGAAACGACTTTCCTTTGGGATGCCGTCGTTATACTGTATGCAAAGGACGCCCAGTTTGCAGGGACCGTTCAATTTTTTTTCGAAAAGAGGTACGATCGGAAAAGGGGGAATCGGTTTTGGTGAGACGGGAAAATTGGCGATCAACGTTTGTAGGAAGAAAAAGGACGTGCAATATGTGTACGAACCTTTCCGGTCAGAATGCCATAGTTGAGGGGCGACCAAACAGTCGTGCCAAGGTTGTATTTCAGGTAGAGAGGGCTGTATCAATTTCAAGCGAGTGAATGAGTCTACGTTCTAGTAGAAATGGAAGGATTGGACAGCCTACGCATATTCTTTCTCCGGACGCTCGCGGTGGAACATACTGTGGAATAAAACGATCAACATGCGGTTCCGTGTGTAAGGGAAGACACATACCTGTACTGGCACTGATCTGCTACAGGACCAATCAGGTGATGCCTCTCGGCCACTTCTGTATGAAGATTTCAGCATCCTAGGATAAGAGGTGTGTCACAGCAACGAACGAAATGCTTCTTCAAGTTGTGCTGCGCTCCATTCCGAAGTGCCCCAGTAGAAAGCCTGGCCACATGAGAACCATCAGACGTCCATCGTAAGGTACACATATTCATATATACGCACCCAACCCTTTTCGATGACAAAATTGAAGGCTCGGACGATCTCTTCCATTGAAACTGGAATGGGGGTAAGGCATAAACATGCTTATGAACTGGAAGTATGAACCTGTGGGATCGGGTCGGTGGGCGAATATCACATCGACGTATTCCATCTGCAGACGGGAGAGGGAATCCTTCGTGCCCTCGATGATGCTTGGACAGGGCGGTCACTACAGAACGAGACTTCATGGTTACCAAAAACTTACTGCTTGCGCGACAAGCCGGTATCGTTGGGTCCATTGCGCACACCAAAGTAGATTTTGGCGGTAATCACCAGGTCGCTACGTCGGTATCCAAGCTCTTTTATCACACGTCCCCTGTGAGTGAAAAGGAACATATCAACTCTGTGCGTTTGCGTCGAATTACAACCGAAGACACCTACATCTCAAGTTCACATTTGCCGGCCGCGTAGGCCTCTGCCGTGTCGAACATGTTGATGCCATTTTCGAAAGCAGTCTTGATGATTTCCTGCGACGATGAATGTGTGATCAGTGACCCCGTTCATAACTCCCCACAACTCGCCTCACCTTGACAGGATCGCCCGTCACGGTTCCACCATAAGTAAGCCCTATTTTGACTCTTAGAAACATTCAAGACCTCCAGAAAAATCGATCACGAACATCCGCCGAGGGAAAACAACGGTACGCGCAGACCGCTGGGGCCGAGGCGGCGGAAAGGCATGCCCTTGGGATCATACTCCGGAGCAGTGACAGAAGACATCGCGCGAACTTGGAACAACTTAGGATGAAGATTCGGGATAGAAATTGAGAGTAAGTTGCGGGTAGAGGCTCGCACGGTCCGATAAGGGAACATTTGCGATCTGGGATTCGCGGCCTTTAAATAATATCTTCCAAATGTTATGTGCTAAGTCCGCTGGCAATTGGTCATGCCTCTTCTCAGTTTTTCCATTTTCCCGGCCGAGACCGAACGAGCCTCATGCCGAAGGATTACAGTACAATCGCTGCCACTGAATATCGTCAATAATTTCAAAGAATACACAACAGATTCAAACAAAGTAAAAATCCAAAAATCGCTGGTGTCTTCGGCGGGGGAAAGGTCCCTGCAATTACGATGCAAGCAGATGGCATATGCTCAACCGGAGTGGCCTAGACACGGCCGGCGTAGTACGGAGGTTGCAGAAGGTAGAAAGAATGGGGAAAGAGGATAAAAAATGTATATGGACGGCTCCAGTATAGATGGACAGTGCGGCGCGGCTGCAGTATGTACTATGCGGTGTCAGGGTGTCAGGACGCAGAGCTGGTCAGATGCCTTCTGGGTGATGAATATTAATATCGATAGCCAGGCGGGAGCGAAGATGGCAACCGCAAGGAAGGCGAGGACAGGAGCACGGATGGTGCAAAAGTTCAAACCAATCATTGATGCGACGTATGGTGTACCGGTTCCAATGTGTAGACAGCTGCCAGAAGCCCAAAGTGTGTTCGATTTCAGCATACAAAGGTCTCACTGCCAGGAAATGAGAAAGCAGACATCGATGAGGAAACAGAACGAGAAGCGAGAGTCCAGAGGATGCATGCTTTGCTAGCGCTGCCAATACTATGAAGGGGACCACTGCCTCGTGTCAGCGGCATCGGCAAAGACAACCTTCGACAAGAGGAACTGTAGCGAGCGATTACACAGACGGAAAAAATCCGCGCGATACCACTGGAGGCCCAGGGCAGTGCACCCACTCCACAGAATCTCTCGAGAGCACAAAGCAGGTGTCCTCTTCTACTTTACATGCAAATGCAACTTACAAGGAGCTCGAGCTCCACAAAAGAATTCAAAAAAACAAAGTGTATAAGTTGCCGACGGATTATCCCGGCCGCCGCCCGTCCGGAGACCGCCAGAGACCGCCAGTCGTAATTATCTCCGCTACGCCGACTATTTGCTGGGATCTGCCAAGGTTGGACGGGTGCACGTACACACCCACCAAAACTGTTGTTCACCCTTGCGATTGACGACGATGAGCAAGCCAAATCCGCTGAAACGCAAGGGTCCCAAAATCACGCTTCCTTTGTCTGCGTTCACACCCCCGAACTCTGGCACCAAGGATAGCTTCCCAGATGCTTCGACACTCCACCCTACGACAGTTGTCGACGCGAACGTTGTCGTCAGCGACTCACGGACACTGGAACAATGGAAGAAGGAGGCCAGCCAAAGCATCCATCTCGCGAACAAGCTGGACACCGCTGTAGTATCAGCACCGGCTATCGATGCCGTCCAGATCGCCTCACTGTCAGTCGCTTCGTATGTCCGACGAATGTTTCTCATTTACATATGTTTCGCAGAATACCTTCCGATGTTCAAGTGCTGTCCCTGTCTTTACCATTTAGCCTAGAAGAAAGCACACCGGACATCCCATCGCTTCCCGTTCCCATTCATCTCTCTACTACCTATATCGGCACATCGGACACCTCCATCAAGAGTCTTCGTTGGGCTCTGCAACAAGGTCGGCCTGTAGAGGTTGACCCAGGATTCCCGCTGTCCGAAGCATCGTTCGAGCAATTTGAGGACCTGATCGCGAAGGCCACCGATGGCCTGAGGAACATCCCTCCCATTGTGATATGTGCGTCTATGACTCTGCCGCTATGTTGTTCGTACCTCAGCACATCCTATCTATCCTGACCGCAACTAGCCAATACCCTTCCGCCGCCGGAGCATAAAGATGTTGCCCTGGTAAAGCTTATGACCGACCCAGCGTATCGCAGATACCAGTCACAGATCGCCGCGCTGTCCTTCATACCCAGCCTTGTTGTAAAATACGCACCCCCCGCTACGATGCCGGAGTCAACATACGGCGATGCGGAGGCAGAGGCAGAATGGGAACGCCGGATAAAAGCGTACTGTACGTTTTTTGCTCTCTTTCGTTCCTTTTTTATTTCATCATCGATGCACTCCGTCGACACGTGCTGAGATATTTCTTATTTTGTGTAGTGGGAACTGCCATTGAGGCATTCGGATACGAGCGTATCATGTTTGCCTCGTCTTCTTCAGACAAAGCGCCAACAACGCACGTAGCGCAGTGGTACGGCTTGGCTCGCGAATGCTTCATCGAGTTCGCTGTCGATCAGGCGTGCGTGGATGCCGTTTTTGGTGGGAATGCCATGCGAGTATATGGGTCTAATACTGGGCGACGGTAGATTTCCCGCGTAAGAGAAGACAGAGCGTATTTATCATTGCCTGCCTAAGCTACATGAAAAATGTGCACTAGGGGGGCAATAAGATATCACTGGAGTTGGCATTCGATTCTGACATGGGGGAATCCCTCAAAAGAATAAATTCGGACTCAAAAAAAAAGGAAAAATGCATGGTCCCTTCGGTGCGACGAACGAGACTAGGAATCGATGTGAACGACGGCACCTCGAAATGTGGAAGATCTAAACGCTACATATGAGTCACTTTAGCAAAGCAACAACTGGAGATCAATGGAATCTCGGAATGCTTTTTGAGATCTAAGGTCTAATTTTCCAATGACTTCGCGCATCCGTCTTGTTACGTTCGATGCAGTTCATACGCTCATAAAGGCGCGAGTGCCATTCAATGTTCAGTACGCAAACGCGTTCCGTCCATATCTTGGCGAAGTCGACCCCGATGCCGTGCGTGTCTCGTTCAAGAAGGGTGAGCACGGTCAAAAGTCCTTTTCGGCTGCGTTTATCCCGG
This sequence comes from Fistulina hepatica ATCC 64428, assembly GCA_000934395.1. Lineage (NCBI taxonomy): Eukaryota > Fungi > Basidiomycota > Agaricomycetes > Agaricales > Fistulinaceae > Fistulina > Fistulina hepatica. Next base: position 42,733 of record KN881581.1, on the reverse strand, counting down.
TGGCATGGCAGCGTTAAGAAGAGCCCAGCAAAACAATCCTCTTTTTGATAAAGGTTCACAAGCATGGTGGGGGGAGGCAAGTCCGCATCCGTTGACGAGATTCTTGTGTTTGACATTTCTTGCGAAGGTGATCAGAGAAACTGCCATAGGGGCAGGCGCTGACGCTCAAGGTACATGATATATCAGAATTGCACTTGGCCCTGCATGCATGCATGAGTCGATTCTCAAATGTTCGACGTGATAGCGGTGGACAAGCATTCGCCCGCGATCGTCTCGCGGCTGTGGCACATATTCAGCTCCAAAGAAGGTTACCAGGCTTTTGATGATGCAATACCTGCTAGTGAGTCGACGTTTCATTGCAATTGCTCATACTCAAAGTGTTATATTCAGCGCATGAGTTACACCGCATGGGAGTCCGCACAGCGGTAATCAGCAACTCTGACGCTCGTGTCCGTACGTAGATCACTTTGAAAGTGCAGCTGATAAGATGACGCGGACATGCAGGGTCGGCGATAAGAGACGTGGGCTTCCCGGAAACTCTGTATCCAATCATCTTGAGCGAGGAAGAGCACGTTGCTAAGCCCACTGCAGAGATCTTTCTGCGCACAATTCGACTGGCGGGAGGGTTCAGGCCCGAGGAATGTGTTCACATCGGCGACTCGTACAAACAGTCAGCGCTGCTTCTGTACGTACGGTGATTTTACTGAGCTAGCTGCAGAGACTATCTTGGCGCACAATATGCAGGTATGCATGCGCTGCTACTGAGACGACCGGGACCGGACGGACAAGATGCAGAGATCGAGGATGGCGAAGACTTACGCCACGTGAATGTGGTAAGAGACTTACACGAGGCAACGAAATGGGTGGCGGCGAGGAACCGTGAGTAACTACATAATATATGTAAGTCCGAATATAAAGATACGAATGGTGCCAATCTACGGCGCTAGTTGCAGCGCAGTCAGGTTGCCAGCCTTTAGTGCGAGCTCGCCGTGTTTAGCCAGGTCCTGGACGTTGTCCGCGACTTTCGTCAACGACCACCGCAGAACGCGGGGGTCCTTCTGCATGAGTGAATTGAGTGACCGGAGTGTACGAGGCGAGGCGTCAAAATGCAGTGTCCAGTAGCTACTCAGAGCGCTTTAGCATGCAAGGCAAGGGCAACACACGACAGCGACTCACTCTCCAAGGTTGTGGTAGGACGAAGCTCCACCTTTGCCACGGTTGCCGCGATCCCTCATTCGTTGCGGCAGCGTCCTGGAACCCCAAAAGTCGATATTCCGGACGATGCCTCCCCTGTTCATGACATGCAGAGCCGACTGCTTCACCAGCTCTTTTATTACTTGCTGGACAAGGACCTTAGCGACAAGGTCATTTTGGATTGGTTCAACTCACGTATTGTGGATTGTGTGAGGCAATACACAACATTTCATACATAGGCATGGCTGAAGTGGCAAGCTAAAAGGTTCCTGGCGTCGTGAACGCGAACGGTGGTGAAGGTAAGTTGACTTTTGTCCGCCGCCGCGGTCGCAATGGTGGCTGATGCAATGGCCGAAAACCGTTGGCGGCTGGCTGTCACTCCGCTGTCTACTTACACTTCCTTTTACTTAGTTTTAACCATCCTCTTGGACTGTGTTGGACAACGTCAGTCGGTCGCTGTGTGCGGCATCCGCCAAGTGCTCTGTCTCTTCTTTTGGTGGTTGAAAACTACAACATCGGACGCGTCGTGAGCTCAGCCCCACCGCGAGTTAGACCCCTTAAGTGCCTTGAGCATATTCCTGCAACTTGCCTGAACGAAGATGAGCGACGACTTTATAAGGCTGGTGTCGCCGGCAGACCCAGCGACTGGAACGTACCAACGGACTGATGCTTCATATCCTCCCTCATATAACACGGGTGCTAGCGTTGACCAGGTTCGTCTTCGCAACGTCGTGATCTACTCGACATTCATGTGTTCCCCAATTTCGTGTCTGCAGATGCACCCGTTCTTTGACGATGACGACGATATGCCGGACTCGGCATTTGGTCGTCCGCTACCCATGCAGTCCAAGGTGCGCCTCAAGAATATGTGCGCATTATTTGCTAAGCCATGTTTTTCAGGAAAGCGGCTTGCCCTTGGCTCAGTCTGCTGCACAGCCTGCCGGGACATCGACGTGGACGTTTGACGACGATGGGGACGTGCTGTTCGAGGCGTCTAGGTCTTTTGCCGGGACGTCGTCGTCAGCAAGGTCACCAGCTTTGCCAAAACGCCGCATTCCGAAATTTACGTTCAAGTGGCCGTGGGACAGGGAGAAGGTGTACACTGGAGAGCGTGTCATCGCTCTGAACAATCCCGCAGCCAACGTGGAGTTCGACTCGAACTACGTCTCGACGAGCAAGTATAATCCCGTCACGTTTGTCCCGAAGTTCCTGATCGGTGAGTGGCGTCACTCTTCCAGTGCAGCGTGTTTCCTCATTCAACTCTCAGAGCAATTCTCAAAATACGCCAACTTGTTTTTCCTTTTCACGGCATGTATTCAGCAGATTCCTGGTGTATCACCCACGCAGAAATACACCACCATCGTTCCATTGGCTTTTGTTTTGGCTGCTTCGGCGTTTAAGGAGATTCAAGAAGACTTGGTAATCTTGCTTTCCCCGTCGTTCTATTTGGCTTTCTAATTGGGCGCAGAAACGGCATCAATCTGATTCAGAGCTAAACTCGAGCAAGGCTGCGGTCCTCATTCCTCAAAATTCGTTCGAGGAGAAGAAATGGAAAAACGTGCGCGTGGGAGACGTCGTCAGACTACAGAGCAACGATTTTATCCCTGCGGATATGATCCTGATTAGCTCCAGTGAGCCTGAGGGCTTATGTTATATAGAGACGTCCAATTTAGACGGGTCAGTCGCTAGCTGTTCATGTGCATGATGGCAGTTGACAGTCACCAGGGAAACCAACCTCAAGATTAAACAGGCCTCCCCGCAAACTTCAACATTGACTTCACCGTCCCTTGTTTCCACGCTACACGGGACACTGCGGTCCGAGCATCCAAACAACTCCCTTTACACTTATGAGGGCACAATAGAACTCGTTGGGTCGGGTGGTGTTCCCAAACAAATTCCATTGGGACCCGACCAGATGCTCCTGCGTGGTGCACAAATGCGGAATACGACATGGGCATATGGACTTGTGGTCTTCACCGGCCATGAGACAAAGCTCATGCGTAACGCGACGTGAGTGCGGTGCTTCCTTAGACTCACGTTTGTCGTAGGTTTGACGAGTTTTCAATCTTACTGTATAGTGCTGCCCCGATTAAACGAACTGCTGTGGAGCGACAAGTCAACGTGCAGATCGTTTTCCTGTTTGTCTTACTTTTGGCGCTGTCCGTTGGCTCGACAATCGGTAGCAGTGTCCGGACTTGGTTTTTGTCATCGAAGATGTGGTATCTCGATGAAGCGAATACACTTAGCGGTCGTGCGAAAGAATTCGTGGAAGGTATGTGTCTGAGCTGACGTTTTCTGGGCTCATGACCGTATTTTCACAGACATCCTGACCTTCATCATCTTGTACAACAACCTGATCCCCATTTCGCTTATCGTAACGATGGAGGTTGTCAAGTTCCAGCAAGCGCAACTCATCAACCAGGACCTAGACATGTATTACGCGAAGAGCGATACTCCGGCGCTGTGTCGCACCTCATCACTCGTCGAAGAGCTTGGTCAGATTGAGTACGTCTTCAGCGACAAGACAGGGACGCTCACGTGCAACGAAATGGAGTTCCGATGTTGCTCGATCGCGGGCGTCGCGTACGCCGACACCGTGGACGACAGTAAGAAGAGCGATGAAGATGGGCAGTCGGAAGGTTGGAAAACATTCGACGAGATGAGGGAGCTCCTCGCGCGGCACGCAAGCAACAATCCCTTTGCGGATGTATCCAATGGTATCCCATCGCGTGATGTTGAGACGATCAAGGAGTTTTTGACCTTGCTCGCCGTCTGTCATACTGTCATTCCGGAGATCAAGGATGGCAAGATGATTTTCCAGGCGAGTAGCCCTGATGAGGCTGCCCTTGTAGCAGGCGCCGAACTTCTGGGTTATCAATTCCATGTGAGCATTATCGATCCTGAAGTCTTTATAAGCATTTTTGAATGCGATTATACAGACGCGTAAGCCCAAGTCGGTATTCGTCAATATTCAAGGGCAATCGCAGGAGTTTCAGATTCTGAATGTATGCGAGTTCAACTCAACAAGAAAGCGCATGTCCACCGTGGTCCGGTGTCCCAACGGCGAGATTAAGGTCTATTGCAAAGGCGCGGACACTGTTATTCTAGAGCGATTGAGCAAGAACCAGCCGTACACGGAGAAAACATTGGCCCATCTCGAGGTTTGTCGCCATCGATGTCTGGTATTTGTTTAGCAGTTCAATTCTGTTGTCACGCTAGGAATATGCGACGGATGGTTTGCGCACGCTTTGTATTGCCTATCGGGAGCTCCCGGAGCAAGAATACATCCAGTGGGCGCGGATTTACGACCAGGCAGCGGCCAAAATCAACGGGCGTGGCGAGGCACTCGATCAGGTTGCCGAGCTCATCGAAAAGGACCTCTTTTTGCTCGGTGCGACTGCCATCGAGGACAAGCTTCAGGAAGGTGTTCCCGATACAATTCACACCCTGCAGATGGCCGGCATCAAAGTGTGCACAATTTCTTTCTTTAAGTGGGATTCTCGCAACCGACATTCTTGCTTCTACAGGTCTGGGTCTTGACTGGTGACCGACAAGAGACTGCCATCAACATCGGGATGTCATGCAGGCTCATTTCGGAATCGATGAATCTAGTTTGTTGACGTCTTTTTGAAGGCGTTTTTATTTCTTATCCGCATGCTAAATACACAGGTCATTGTTAATGAAGAAACTACCAGTGGAACCAGTGATTTCATCAACAAGCGCCTATCTGCAATCAAAAACCAGCGGAATGCAGGCGAACTTGAGGATTTGGCCCTTGTTATCGGTATATAATTTTTTTCGCTGTCTTGATCGCAGCAGTGTTTAATTATCTGGTCCAGATGGCAAGAGCTTGGCTTTCGCCCTGGAAAAAGAGGTGTCCAAAGCATTTCTGGAGCTTGCGATTATGTGCAAAGCTGTTGTGTGCTGTAAGCAATCTTTTTTTTTTCATGGCTCACTTCGGTGATTTATTGTAATGATAAGGTCGAGTGTCACCCTTGCAGAAGGCCTTGGTCGTTAAACTGGTAAAGAAAAATTCGGATTCGATTCTTCTGGCGATTGGAGACGGCGCCAATGATGTCAGTATGATCCAAGCCGCTCATGTCGGTATTGGTATATCTGGTGTCGAGGTTTGTGCAATCTTATCGACAAAAGTTCGACTCTCATAAAATTTCTACTAGGGTTTACAAGCCGCCAGATCAGCCGATGTGGCGATCTCGCAGTTCAGATATCTGAAGAAATTGTTGCTTGTTCACGGTTCTTGGAGTTATCGACGGCTGTCCAAGCTCATCTTATGTGAGATTCGACATACTTCATTCTTTGTCAAGCTTGTTCATGCGACCTCTAGATAGCTTCTACAAGAATATTGTGTTGTACATGACACAGTTCTGGGTATGTTCTCGTCCTGGATCCAGCGTTTATGATTCGAGCATTGACTATCCGGCAGTATTCTTTCTTCAACAGCTTTTCCGGGCAGATTGCCTACGAATCTTGGACGCTTTCTTTGTATAACGTTGTGTTCACGCTTCTGCCGCCATTCGTCATTGGTGTCTTCGACCAGTTTGTCTCGGCGCGCGTGTTGGACAGGTACCCCCAGCTATATGTCCTTGGACAGAAGAACGAGTTCTTCACCAAGACATCCTTTTGGCTCTGGGTAGGCAATGCTCTTTATCATAGTTTGGTATGTACATCAGTTCAACGTTCATCGTATCATTCACACGATACCTCAAGCTATTGTTTGGCTTCTCTATTATCCTGTTCTGGGGGGATCTCAAACTCTCAGATGGGTACGATTCAGGGCACTGGTTCTGGGGAACGACGTTATATCTTGCCGTGCTGCTCACGGTCCTCGGGAAAGCGGCACTCATCTCAGAGTAAGGCTTCTTCCGCTTGCCTTCTTTATCTTTAATTGTTGTTCTTCTGCAGCATTTGGACGAAGTATACAGTGGCAGGTAAGCATTTTATCAATAACTTGTAGGCGTTTATCTTATCATGTCACTAGCTATTCCTGGTTCATTCGTCTTCACTATGTTGTTCCTTCCTCTATATGCGACTGTGGCGCCGATCATTGGATTCTCCACGGAGTACCAGAATATTGTGCCGCGATTATGGACAAATAGTGTCTTCTATTTCGTCCTGCTGTACATTCCGATATTTTGCCTTGCCCGAGATTTTGTTTGGAAATAGTGAGCGTTCTGCTGCAGTGTTTTCCTTTCTTCTAACGCGTGCTATCAGCTATCGTCGAACATACCATCCGCTTTCCTATCACATTACGCAGGAGCTGCAGAAGTACAATATACCCGACTATCGACCGCGGCAAGAACAGTATGTCAAATTGTGGCTATGGGTATCAAACCTTGTTTTGCTTACCGCAGGGGTGCCGCAGATTCCAAAAGGCAATCAAGAAGGTTCGGGCAACACAGCGCATGCGGAAAAACCGTGGCTTCGCGTTCAGTCAGACGGAGGACGGCGGCCGGCAGGATCAGGCGCGCCTTATCCGTGCGTATGACACATCGAAATCCAATGCTCGGCCTTCAGGATATTAGCCAGTTGCTGCTTTCGTTCAGCTTGTAAGTTGGTCATGTTTGTCGTTATCTTTGCAATCGCACGAATTGTACGGACTGGGACTATGTATTTACTACCATGCACACATCTAGTTTCTCCTTAATACTTGCTCGTTGAAGCGTCGTCCGCGCGAAATGCATTAGCTGATACCTTGCAAATAATGCTTGTTCCATAAATTTTTGATGTCAATTAGTCGAAGCGTGCATCGGTACGCAATAGATTTGTGCGAGACGTTCCCAGATTTTTAATGTATAATACTGCCATTTGGAGGTGTTGTCATGTGATCGTGCTTCGACTTGGCAGTATGACTCACACCGCGAACCTATCACTTCAACCAGTGAGACGCGTATACGACCGCAGTGAGCATGGCGTGGTCTGCGCTCGTTTTAGATGCTTTTCTTGGGCTGTTCATCGGTGTTGCTGCAGTGAATGTTCCCTTGGACCCCTGCGCGAAAATTGCTGGCAAACGATGGGTTTCGCCTGCAGAGGCGCGAGCATGTCTCCAATGGCATCCCCTCGTGCCGGAGATCAAGCATAACGTGAATACGACGAATTCCATATAGCTGCATTGGCCGTAACTTCCTTTTCATATAGACCATCGACGCGGTAAACAAGACGCTTGCATTTCACACATCTACAAACTACCAAATCAAGGCGCCGAAGCCATTCGCGGACCAGGTGAGCCTCAGCTTGAGAGCCGTCTTGCAGGTATATTAACCAGCAATTATGGACTTCGTTTTCTTTATTTAATCTATGCAGGTACAAGAGGACTTGGTTGCAGATCTTGGTCGGATATCCGAGACGTCGTACAGCTCAGAGTTCGATTTCCATTTGGACATGTATCTATCTGCGAAGCGCCTCAACGACGGACACTGTGGCACATATAATTATTGCTACGATTGTCAGTCATTTCCCCAGTGTGCGGGACACCCTGCCGTGTTTGAACTCCCTTCCTAGCTTTCTATGTGACCTATCTGCCGACCCCACTGGTGCTGCTTACCCACAGCGATGGTTCGCAGCGGATTCACATTGCGCCAGAGGCTTTTGCTTTGGCCTCTCAGGAATTCGGTGATGAGATTGAAATATGGCAGAACGTCTTGCCTGGTAAGCTGAAGGGGCACCTTGAAATGGTGGGTACGATGTGTTCGCTTCGGAACCGTATTGCTCATGAGTTTGTGGCAGTTGTCAGGCGCGGAGGTCCTTCTCATCAACGGTGAGAACCCATGGCGCGCCGTCAATCGCAATGCCATGATTACGGGCGGATATCAGTCATTCTCCACTCGTCAGAACTCGTACGTCGTGCACGCTACGACAGCACACGGATTCAAACGTGTTGCGTAGATTCTTCTCTAGTTACACACGAGGTTCGACGGGATGGACGTATAATATGGGTAACTTCGCACAGCTTGCTCATCCATTGGTGGATTCGGTCACGTTAACTCTGCAGCTGGTTAACGAGACAGGTCGTGTGGACGTGAGGGTACGTGAGATGATTTCGAATGTTCCATATGTCCATGTTCGAGGTTGACAATAAGAAACTTTGGTCCAGTTGCCGTATAGGTCTCGGTTTGGTTCGGCGTCGAAAAACTTCACGGACGCGGAGTCGTATCGCTCGAACAATTGTGTTGCGACAAATATTACCAATGGGATTGATCTGTATGCAGGGAAGCGCGTGCCGAGCCTCGACTTCTTCGCAGCTGGCACGTATTTTCAACAACAGCCCGCAATTTCAATACTTGAAGCGCGTCGGCACCCTATGAATGTTATTCTGGACGGCACTGCCTTGTCAGATATAGACCTCCCTGAGACACTGCAGCCTGGCTTAGCTCCTCTGAATGAGAGTTACAGTGTTGCGGAGTTCTTCATGCTCAATGACAGCATCACCGGAGTCCTCGCGCTAGGCAGCTTCTCGGCGAAGAACTTTTCCATGTTTCAGGAAAGCCTGCTCAACGGTCTTCAGGCTCTCAAGTTGCAGGGTGCTACACAATTGATTGTAGATGTGGTTAGTCTCCTTTGAGATCGTGATGCGGATAAAATTACTAACTGGTTCCTATGTTGTATTGGGTCGCAGACTAATAACGGCGGAGGTAACCACACGTTCTCGCCTAGCACCGGGCTACTGACCATCGTGATCGCGTTTCAGGATACATCTGCATAGCGCATGTATGCTGTTTTTCCTCGGACTCCCTGCGCACCTATACCTAACCATCCGAAAATAGTGGCTTCACAGAATTGTGTGTCATCTGTGCCTCCTGTCACTTCTCATTTGTCCTGACGCGGCAGGCTTATGTTTCTAGATCATTGGACCCAAACGCAGTACAGAACCTCAAGCTGGACTGGACACTGAGATACGCGCAGGGCCGCTCGCACAGCTTATCGCAAAGAGGGTAGCGACAGGAGGCGACCCTGACAATCTGCTTTACTACAACGCACTGCAGTGGCGCAACGCGTCGCACCAGGAGTTTCCGCCACACGCCGACCTTCTTGATCCGCCGGTGCACTTAACAATTAATGGGCGTCCCGACGCTTTCAGCCCACGGTATGTCGGCAATGCACGTCCGAATTTCCAAGCGTCAACGGGTTATTTCGTCTCTGTGCATACAGATTGGGACAAGAATGCCAGCCATTTGATATTGCGCCTCCAGATGAGGCGCTTTTTGAGGCTAGCCGTGTTGCAATTGTGTCAAACGGGAGGTAGGCACCAACGCGACCAATGTCGTGGGTTCTTTCTCCCTTGACTGAATGTAATCATCTAGATGTGCCAGCTCGTGCTCATTGTTTAGTGTGAGTCTCCAGGGGCGCGGCAAGCTGTCATTCACCAATTGTGGTGATGATTTTTCTCAACCTGCTCCCAGATAACGATGGCCAAAGAAGAAGGCGTGAAGACTGTCGTTGTCGGTGGCGCAGCCGACAGACAACAGCAGTACTGCGGCGTTGTCGGCGGGCAGAGCACTGATTTCTCAACCATTGATACCGAAATCAAGGTGCAACCATACTTTCGGTTCGATTGTCCTTCAAATTCATTACATCTCCCAGAGTACCGGGTTGAAAAGTCACATATTGGCACCGCCTGATTTGTGCGTTTCATTGAGTCCCACCTGAGGTGATGCCTCTCTGACTCCATGAACAGTGTGACGAACAGCGTCCAGGGTATTACATGGCGCCTGGGATTCGGTATCGATAACCGTGATGAGCCAGAAGGTGTGTTCCAAACCTGTTCTCGGGTTATGAGCTTCTCGGAATGTCTCCATAGAATGGCAAGATCATCCAGCAGACCACAATATGCCGCTAACCGTAAACAAGTACGCAGTCGTGTTGACGAGCATTGAGTATTTACTTATCACATCCCCTTTATAGTATCAACCGCCCTGTGGCTATCTGGGAAGATGTGGTCAAGCTCCTTCTTACCCCATCATCTATTGCCCCGCCTGTCCTAGCGCCTGCTTTCGTTGGGCAGCATGGTTATCAGATCCGGCTCAAGCTCAAGCCTTAGCGTTAACGTTATTGAGTTTTACTTTCTTCAAGTTCTGAGATTGAATCTATTGCGCAGTTGAGCGTCAATCAATTCCTTTGCACAATGACAGTGATTGACAACTGAGAAGAGTCTTCTTGCCATCGTCGCATGCGGTACTGTGACTCCTGCTTTACTATAGAGTTTCGATCCCATGTATGAACGCCGCATACGGGGCGCAGCTTGACGGTCTGTAGGGGCCGGGGCAATGTCGGCGCTTTGATGACTTTCAGTTCGCTCAGAGTTCTCCGAACGAATGACGAAAGGCAAAGCAGGGCAAAGCGACACCCCGAGAGCGGGCCCGACGATACTGGGCGCTTAAGCGGCATGCATGCCGTGTTCCCGGTAAGGAAGGGTAAGGTAAATCACTATAAGAACACTGATAGGCAGTTTAATGTCGATGAGAACTTTCTTAATTGACTCGGCCGCCTGACCGAGGGTCATAAGGAACCGTCGAGACGCTGTACCCAACGCGCGGAACAGATGATTGCTGGCTTATGCTCGCCGCTTAGCGCTGCCTAGCGGCCTATAAGGTCCTTGCTCGCTCTTCCATGATGACCCACGATATTACAGATTTTGTGACATCCAAATGACATCGAAGTCTCTTTCACTGACTCCGCCGACAGACGGCACCAGACGACATCGCTTATTCGCTGTCGAGAAACTAGTTTTTTGGTCCAGGTCTCCCGTGGGACCACTGGCTTTGAAAGCCGATTATGTCCGTCGCTAAACAACGAACACCCCAGAGATTGTTCGCGAGATCAGTGGCTTTTGGGCATGACAATAGGCCAGTGATATGCATGATGTTGTACTATTTTGGTGAGCGTTCGCATGTTGAAGCGCCGATCTCTTGGGGATCACCCTCATCTTTTGTCCTAATAGTACTAGTTGCGTTCATACGTATAGAGAAAGCGTTTCATCCGGCGTATCTTCCTTTTTCGGTCTCTGTCCGGCATTTTACGTTACGGGCTCTGGTAAGCGTCGAGAGCGAATCGTAAATCACTGTCGTCCGACGTCTTGTCCGGGCTGCACGGTGTGCCTGGAGCCGTGAAGACAACCGACGTCTTGTTCAACTGGGTTCAAGGTTTGGCATTGGTGGGGCGGGATGCAAGATTTTGTGTGTTATCCAACATGCAGCCTGCTAGTATGGACCATCTGTTACGGTAACCAAGCCAGCGATAGCAAGCTTCTCTGACACGTCCTCAGGCCTCAGGGCCTAGCATGCCTTGCACAGAACGGCCGATCTTGCTCCGCAAGTTTCTCAGCGAGCCTTAGAATTAGCTTTTCGGGTCTCGTCAGACCTCTAGAAGCCTTCTCTGACGACACGGAAAACCCCTCGAGAGATCCGCCGACGAGCTGCTGTCCATCATGTCGATTCGGAGGCCATCTTGACGCCACACCGAGGTTCTTCTCCCATCAACGCATGTGTGCTGCGTCCGCGTGTCTGCGTTTGCCTGCACGTTTTGGTATCTGTATCTCCTTCCACCTCCCCTTCAAGCAGTCGAGAAACAAAACAAAAAAGGAAAAAGAACATATTTGCATCCGTCGGCCACCAATGTCAAGCGTCTCCGTCGCCAGATGTCGCCTGGCAACCAGCGGGAGTGCCGACGCCAGGCTGCTCCCCAGCGATGCCTCGTGTGTCGGTTTAGCATATTCGCATCAGGCCTGCCAGCCTAATGGGGCAGCCGGGTCATTCGATTTATATGAATTCAAAGAATCGCGGTTTCCAATGTGTTCCGTCCAATCGTTCTCCACAGGCTGTTTCGAGCGCAGTTCCCCGTTCCATCCATTCGCGTGCTCAACTACAGATTTAAACGCGCTTTCACATCCTTGACGTGTCGTAAGTGGTTTCCTGTGGCGTACTATTGGTTTTTCCCCCACTATGTCTTGCTTGAATTCTGATCCTGGAAATTCTACTAGTCCCCCCTTCGAGCAGCTGCCCAGCATCCAGTCAGTACCCTCCACGACCCGTTCGTCCTTCGTCGGCTCATTCAAAGTGTCTTCTCCACTCAGCTTTGTCTCAGCGACACGACAGAATTCGCCCTTGGCATCGCCAATCAAGATGACTTACGGAGGAGACTCGCTGGACCCTGACAGAACATGCGATGGAACATCCTCAAAACTCGTGGAAGTCCCCCGTCAGCCTGCACGCACAGCTACCAGTGGAAATGGACCCCAACAACATCTGCTTACACCGCCTCTTACGCCGTCATCGAGCCTCCGTACATGCGGCAGCCTCGACTCTATGATCGGACAGATGGACATCCACAACGATCTCTCTGAGGATGATCCTCTGTGTTGGAGAATCAACGATCCTTACGCGGATGCGACGCGCATCATTGCGGTGAGCTCGAGCTAGTTTGCACTAACAACCGTTTTTCATGTCTTCGTCGCCAAAGATCGAGCACCTACCCTCTGCCCTTCGGCATCAGGAGTTCGAGGCCGCGCTTACTCGCCTTGTGGAGGCGCACTGTGCAGATTCCAGGCTGTCAGGCCCTGGACAGGACGCCGTAGCTGCGAAAATGATCAATTTTCGCAATTTGGAGGAGCGTAATCTCGTTTCTATTTCCTTTCACGACATCCGCAGGGCTATTGAGCTGAACAAGTTCATCAACGAAGGTTTCTTAGATGTTGAACTCTGTACCGACACTGAAACCCAAGGAATAACTTCGTGTTTCGTTCCCACAAAGGTTGTGCCGGAAGTATGTGCACGATATGTGGTATGATTTCGTACTCATGTCAGCAACAGGAACCAGACGGTGCTTTCTACCTGTCGATCTCTCTTGCTGAGTCGATTCGAGCGGAACAAGGCAGGATATCTAGCACGCAGATGATACAACTGCGGGACTTCCTCCTCGGTATGGGAGAACTGAGGGTGTTTGAACGCGTCGTGGACATGTGGGACCTCCAAGTAAGCCTTCGAGTTCTGCCTTGACTGAATGAGTATCTGATGCGCTTTGCAGGGCACGCAGACCAAGATTTGCCGGGTAGAGTTCTTCGATGTCCGCAAAAACGTCGTAGACAAAACAACATGGGTGCTCTTGGGGCTCAAGATTCTCTTTTCCGACAACAATCCGACGCAAAATCTAAAACCCGATGCTGTTGGGGGTGAAAGCCTGACTCTCTGCAACGCGTACAGCACCCAATCCTATCCCGAGACGGCGACATCATCCAAGGTATCCAAGGAAAGAACAAGCACATTTTCAGCACCCGGAGTCGTCTCTCGCACCCGGGAGCCGTTTGTAGGAGCGACAGCTATTCATCAGGTGGGACCCATCCTATCTGCCATGCCATCTGTGGACGAGCACGGCACAAGGCCTCCGTCTCCTCCGAGGTCGCCTATGCTGTCTCAAAGCGCTGCTCCTTCCCCCGTTTCCCACGAGGAGCACCTCCGAGCCAGGCTGTCGTTTCATGCTACCCAACACTTTATGAGCACATGCCAGGATGGCATGGCGCGACCGGAAGCAAGTTCGGTCGTCGATGCGACAGTCAAGCCTTCCGGTGGCGTTCACTGGGTGAGTCCAGTTTCGTCGATTTGTGCCTGACAACAACAATAACCGCGTTTCTTGCAGACGCCTTCCTTGCCTCCCCACGGCTCACGCGGCTACATGCCTATCAGCCCACCTCCATCTTCCGAAATGAGCCGCCCGGTGCTATACCAACATATGTCGCCGCCTCCGATATTTATGCCTCCGATTATGTCCCCGGTTATTCCCTTCCCGGGGTCCCCGCCACCCCCACTCCGCGATTTTGACATGCGATCGCCGGGTGCTATGTACTCGCCGCCATTCAGCCCCATGCTTGCGCCAATGATGCCGGGTGGTTTCGTGCCAGTGTCATTTCCGCCTGTCGTCGGCGATCCTGGCGTGTGGCGGCCCCCTCAATTACCGACGATGATTCCCTACCAGCTTGACGGGAACTTCATGCCCGCGGCCGGATCGTTCGGACATTATCTCCCCGCTCCTCTCGATGCTATTCCGAACGAAGCGGTGTCATTTGAATCGGCCGCCTTGTCTTCGCGCGGTGATGACAGCGACGGTGGTGGCGGGCATCATTCCTCACGCGGCTACTCTCATTCCCGCATTCGCGATCCGGCGACCAGCCCCGATCGCAACCAGCTCAACATTGCCAAAATCGAGGGCGGACACGACACTCGCACGACCGTCATGGTCAAAAATATTCCCAACAAAATGACAGACAAAGACTTAATTCAGTTCATTAGCAAGGTCTGTCCCCGCAAGATCGACTTTTTATATCTCAGAATGGATTTCAATAATGGTGGGTCACGATCGCCCATGCCTTTTGGAACTTTTTTCATTATTTTTCCCGACTGTGATGCAGGTTGTAATGTTGGATACGCTTTCGTGAATTTTATCAATGTGCAAGATCTTTTGCTTTTCGCAAAGAAGAGGCTGGGAACGAAATGGTGTGATCATCTCTCTCCCTTTTTTTGTTCTTACGAGCTTTCGCATAACTGACCGCTACAAAATAAGGAACTTGTTCTCGTCAGAGAAAGTGCTTCAGATGAGCTACGCCAACTATCAGTGAGTGATTGTTGCCACGTATCAAACGCGCCTTTTGATACTATATTATCAGAGGCAAGGAGGCACTGGTGGAGAAATTCAAGAACTCGTGCATCATGGACGAGCGCGAGTCTTGGCGCCCGAAAATATTTTATTCTGATCCTGGTCCCGATCAAGGGCTCCCCGAACCCTTCCCTGCGCCGACGCATCTCCGTCGGAAGGAACGCAGTTCTCATAACCGCGGCGCTTTATTTGCACCTGGCACGAGTGCAGGGTCCGGCGGTCTGTATCACGCGCAAGGATCGAATGCCCGCCGCGTCCATGATGGTACTGAGCGCGTCCGCGGACACATTCGACGCCGCCGGGAAAAGGATATCGACAAGCCTGATGTGTGATTTTCTACAATCTATACCATTAACCCGTTGTTTTTATTTCTTTGCTAATGTGCCTTCGAGATTCGGCGTCCTTTATGTAGTATTCGCGATACATTTGATTCCCCTTTCAACGTTGGCTTGCTTATTATGTACTAATTGTCTGCTTTGGTTGCGATTGTCCTGTCAGATTGTATCCTATTGCCTGTTTTTTGTTTCTGCATACTTACTATACTGATCCTATCCTTTACTGGGCTGCTCTACAAATATGGCGTGAGGCGCACCTAACATATGAATGACCGGGGAGAGCAGAGAAGAAACAGCAAGTGCACGGAAGCGATAAGCAGCTCGTCGTGCGCAGGGAGAAGGGAAACGGAGATGAGGTTGTTGGTTTTCCGACGTGTTGAGTTAACGTTGACTCGTTGTCCATACACGCTCACGTGCGCGCATTACCCGATCACTTCCCGATCACGTATATAAGGTGTTACAACGCCGTCTTATCTCTTTCCTCAGTCCGTTACGTTGCATTGCACGTAGGTTGAGGTGAGAAAATCGCATACCTATTATCATTATTTATGATACTCACATGTAACAAGAACACCGCTCTGTGGTGTATTTTAGGTTAGCAATTAAGTCCGTTACGTTGCATTGCACGTAGGCTGAGAACGCCGCTGCGTAGTGTATTTTAGTTTCAACAGGTTATGGGCCTTTTTCGAACATTTTTCTCAGCCTCACCATTTGTTGCAACACGTCCCGTCCTGTCCGCAACCTTTTTGTGTTAGGCGACCTCTCAGTGACTCCTCAAATCATCATTCTCTGTCGCTTATACCCGTGTCTTCTGGCTCTCATGCCCTCTGGAACCACTTCTCGCAGTCTTTGCAACTATTCCGACTCCCGCTCGGGACCTGTGCCTGCCTTAACGCCAAGTGCGCCCGCTCTGTCTGCCACCATGCCCGATGTTACCTCTGTAGTCCCCTTGGATGCGTCTGCTCCTACTATCTTCTTCACTCGCATTGATGCCGCCGATTTCGAACATGCGCCGCTCTCCCGTGATCTTAGAAACTGGCACACCTGGCATTTACAGATTGGCTATGTGCTCGCTATGTCTGGTCAGGCACAGCTCATCCTGAATGGCACACTTCCTTGTCCCGACGCGATAACCGAACCCAATGCACACATGAACTGGCTCCTCTCTGACAATGCCATTCGTGCTTTCTGTTTGCAAAACATGTCGCCTGCCGAGGAAACCTTTGCATCTCAATTTTCCACCTCTCATACTATGTGGTCCGCACTGGCTGAGCGACATACAAACCAGATCCTTGACATGCTTGCGATTCTCGAGCTGAAGTACTCACTGTCTGAATCGATCACCGACACGACGGACGACATCATGCGCCGGGCTGATGCAGTCTACAAGATAGGTGTCCCTACCGCGGAGATGTTCAAAATTCTTTTTATCGTCAATGCGCTCTCTGATCCAATCTTTGCTGCTACACGTAAACGCATTATCAACGACATAGAGATGTCCACATCGGCGCATCCTTACACTCTCACGTCTCTCATGGCCGCACTGAATTCGCTCCGCATGTCGATGGCATTTGGTGCCATCGCACCTGCACCACTCGCCTTATCCGCCCACGCCGCCCGTACAGACACCGCCACGCCGATATCTCGCTGCACGAATATCCCTAACTGCAAGCGTCCTAAAACACATACGTGGCAATATTGCACAGCGACAGGCGGTGGAATGGCAGGTCGAAGCATCAGTGAGGCCCAAGATAAGCGACGGGCGGATGAGAGCAAACCACCACGGAACCGTGACCGTGGTCGAGGCGGCAAGAACTTCATATAAGTACCGCGATAAAGGAGGACCCCGGAATACGTACACTGTGATGTCTGAGACCATGTCGGACACGAACTTGGGTCTGAGTACTGAAGCTGAAGTACTGAATCGTGAATCCGAATCAGAAAGTACATTGAAACACAGAGACAGAATACGATTCCTAGTCGTCTATCACTCCAAGGAACAACATCCTGCTCTTGGAAACACATTTTTAGAAAAGTAGAGACTGGAAGGCACGCAACGGCACATATATCAGTATGCCAGAAAAGTACAGCAAACGAACTTTATTCCTCGTCATGGATGACGACGTTTGCAGCATCGGCCACTGGAAGTTGAGCAGGTGCAACATCCGTCGCGGGCAAAGGTTTCCCTTGTGGAGGTGGAAGTGGTCCAACACTCTCGTCGTCGTCGTCCGCATCACTTTCTTCGCCGGGTTTTTTGAAGACAAGCTGCTGGCCATTCACTAATCGTCGCTTCTTTATCGGCGCATCCGCGTCTGTCGAGCCTACGTCTTCAGACTTAGCAGCGCTTCCTTTGTCCTTTGCACGTTCCTTCTTCTTTTGACGTTTTGCTCGGTTTTTGGCGGTTTTGGCGTCTGCGGCGGCCTCGTGTTCAGCCTTCCGCTTCTCGAATTCAGCCTCTACCGCTTCCTAAATAACGGAGGACTGAGTAAAACATTGCCATGAATTTGACAACACCCGTCAATTTCAGAAGTTGAAACATGCAATCAAGGGATTTCGAGAAGGAATTGATAGCGCACAAAAGGCAACTCGTGCAAATATTCAAACTAGTAGACGCACCTTCTTCATCTGATCTTCCAACAGCTTCAAGCGTTCATACTCTCGTCGCCGACTTGCTTTGTACACGTGGAACTCTCCACTTCCTGCGCCTGCACTGGAGCCCTGCACATTCTTCATCATTTCTCGGGCTGGACGAATGATTTTCTCCTTCGGCGGCGGCGGGATATACACCGGTTTGGTTGTATCTTTGAGCAGTTTGGAAAGCTGTGCACGTTGCTTTTCCACTGCACTCAATGCATAACGCTTCGCCGGTGCAGCCGATGAAGATGCCTCGTCTTGTTCCATGGTGCAGTCTATAATCGAGCAGCAAAAGAATTGACCGGTGAAGTTCTACTGTGTCGCATCGATTTGATAGAAATGACTCACGCGGCGGCGAGTCGGACACGATCATTGATCGGCGCGCGCTGTGCGCGGTGTACACTGTTCACCAAGTTCCTCCAAACCTCTAGACTTCTGCACTCCAACTTCGAACTCCGAAATCCACTGGATACCCTTCGCGATACATGATACAACGCCATGTCTATCTCCTCGGACGTTGAGCCTGACGTGCATCTGGGCGACGTCAGCTATTCTGCGCAAATGGAGGAGCTTTTAGCAGACGACGATGAGACAGGATCTAGTGTGGAATCGAGCTCAAGTAGAGTCAAGCATGGATATCGAGATCAACTGCGCGATGTCCTAGGACTCGAGGGCTCGGAAGATGACACGCATGTGGAGCCGGAGTCGGAGTCGATTGATGAGGTGGACAAGCTTGAAGTCAATAATATTGGTGAAATGGTGAGAGGTAAATCAGTTCGATGAGCGATGAGATATTTCTCAACCATTTGCAGCATGAAGATGAGGTGTTGTCAGACCATACGCCGTCGCAGCTCTCAGTTCCGTCACGCATAGCTTCGCCAGTACCCAGCGGTAGCGCCATCAGCCCGACATCGCGTGGGCCTTTCTTACGTCCCACAGTATCTCGTCTACGGTCGTATACTCCCCAGGCATCGCGGCCGACATCCGTCGCCAGCAGCACTTTCCATTCGTATGTCTTCGATGGCATGTCCCCTGCTCCCTCCCATTTCTCGTCTATATCGCATGTGCCTTCCTCAAACGCGGCCGAAAGCTCCGCAAACAGCCGCCCACGCACACCCTCACCCGACTGCGACGTCTTCCGGTGGACGCAGCTGAGTAATATCGGGCTGCATATATATTCTCGACCTCCGAGCAAAGCCGTGACTGTCCTCGGGTCTATGAATTTCGGAAATCCCACTGTCCTGGCTGCCAATGGCCTCATATGTGTTGGCAGTGACACTGGCCTTATTTCGGTATTCGATTTCCGGCAAACGCTGAAGTGCATCTGCTGGGATGAGAGCATCCGTGCGTATATATTTTGAAACCTTACCATCGTATTTATTGTCACGACAGAGAAAGAGGTCGGTCCTGTCACGGCGCTTGCGTTGTCCCATGATCATACATATGTCGCATCTGGTCATGCCACTGGGTACATTCAGCTCTATGATCTAAAAAATCCGCGGGCAACTGCACGCGTCGTACCACCCGCCACTTTCGCTGCGGTTTCCTCTGGGCGTAAGGAGGGACATTTACGAGGTTCGCGCATTACCAGCATCGCATTCATTGCTGGTCGCCACACCGCGCTTGTTTCCGCCGATGAGCATGGTCTTTCCTTCTTCCACAGCCTAGGCAAAGTTTTATTCGTCGAAGCTCCCGACGTGTTACGTATTCTGGGAAAATATCCCGACAGCACGATAGGAGATGTTGATGCTAAGTCCCCACCCGCGTCGGCGGTACTGACAACGGGAGCACAAGGCACACAAATCCCACCGCAGGTGCGGCGGCGCAAGGTGCGGTACACTGTGCTTGCGATGGCGCCATTGCCTCTGGGCACAATGTTGCATCCTACGGACGCATACCACGTGATTGCCCTCCTGACACCGACGAAACTTGTCGTCGTGGGACTCAAGCCGACGCCACGAACGTGGCTGCGTGCCGCGCGCGAGCCGGACGAAGGCGGCGCAAAGAGTAGGTGGAGGGGGTGTTTGGCGTGGTTTCCGTCTACAGAGAGCCGATCCACGCCGGTGCTTGCGTACACTTGGGGCAATGCACTTCATCTCCTTCGAGTGAGCGAGTCGCGGTCAAAGGAGGTTGCAACCAACGTCAGGACGGGCAAGCGCCGTGACATGGAAGTAGGACGGATCCTATTCGAGGACGCAGGCAAGTGGACAGCGGCCGGCGATATTTTGGCCATCCAGTGGTTGAATGCCAATGTGGGTTCGTTCACTTTATTGCAATGCCCCAATATTGGACGCTCATGAATCTGGTCAGCAAATTCTTGTTCTATGTGCGTCCAGGTTGGTCGTGTACGACACGCATATCACAAATGTCGTTGAGCGCGTCTCCTTTGAATCTTCTGCCCTATGCTCGATCGCAATGAAGAATGCGACTGGTGGACCAATATCTCATGTCAGCACGGTATATAACCTTTCTCATAGCATTCGCACATACAAAGGCAAGGTCTTCATCCTCGTGAGTTTTCCATGACTTGGTTTCTATTTCCATGCTCAACGGCACAGGGCCGCGATCGCCTACAAGTGGGGACTCTTCTCACCTGGGCCGATCGTATACTTACATTCGTCGAAAAAGGCGATTTCTTGAGTGCAATTGAGCTTGTACGGTCTTACTATGTAGGCACCGCTCCTGGTAATCGTAACGGGCTACCCGAGGATCCCACTTCCCGGAGAGAAGTTGTGGGGCAGAAGATGCGTGAACTCATGACGGCTTCGGCGCATTATGCATTCTCGGAGGATCGCATGACGGATGGTACGCACGATGCCCCTGACGGGCATGGTGTCGATCGCACATCACTCTTCGAGGAACTTGTCAGCACATGCGCGAGGGCATGTGTCGCATTGGATGACTTCGACTTTCTCTTCGAGGACTTGTTCCAGTATTATGATGATGCCCACATCACGCGCATATTTCTCGAACAGCTGGAGCCTTTTGTCCTTAATAACGACATCCGGTACGTGCCTCCACGCATTACGCAGCGGCTGGTGGCGTTATATGAGGAGGACGGTCGTCCTGACCACGTCGAACGTATCATCTGGCACTTGGAACCAGAGTGCTTGGATATCAATCAAGCAATCCATCTCTGCCAGCGGTTCCTGCTATACGACGCTATGATTTACGTGTATACCCGTGCTCTCAGGGACTATGTGTCTCCCATCGTGCAGTTGCTCAATCTTATTCGTCGGGTACAGCAACACCGGCGTGCCGTTCAGTCCGGAAGAGAAGTCTGGGACTCGGAACTGGAATCAACAATTTTGAACGCATACAAGGTCTATCCGTACCTCGCGAATGTCCTTTCGGGACTCAGTTATCCCAGCGAGGAGCCCATGGGCGAAGACGAAGCGAACCGTGCCAGAGCGGACGTATACTCCTTCATCTTCTTCGGCCGGTCGAGCGTCTGGCCGCCTGGCGAAGGGGGCACGTTGGTGCTCACGGCTGACGAAGAAGGTGGCGTGGAACCTGCGTACCCTTACGCTCGACAGCTCCTGCGCTTCGATGCGGAATCATTCCTTCATTCCCTTGATATCGCATTTGAGGACTTCTTCCTGACCGGAGAGAATCAGGCTATCAGTCGTCTCGTTATTGTCAAAATCCTAATTGAAATCCTGTCGTCCGGTCAGCTAGACCCCGCCGACGTGACTTTCGTCAACATTTTCATCGCGCGAAATGTGCCGAAGTATCCACAGTCCCTGCGCATGGCGTCCAGTACGCTGCACAATATTCTAGTGGGCTTGGCTGAGGATCCGAATCCGTCGACCCGGGAAGACCGTCAGCTTGCTGCAGAGTACCTTTTGTCCGTCTACAATCCCCACGATAGCGAAGAAATTGCTGGACTCTTCGAACACGCTGGCTTCTACCGCATTCTACGTGCATGGCATCGCCGGGAACGCAGATGGGCACCTCTCATTTCTACGTCCTTGAATGATCCAAGTGTTGTCTCAACAGAGGTCTTCCGCAATGTTGACGAGGTTCTCGGTTTGGCAATGCGTGCTAATAAGGGGACACTTCCTTCCGAAGTGGAATCCTGCATATCCAGCAACTTACCGCAGTTGCTGCAAACCGACCTTGTTTTATCAGCGGCGTTACTGGACAGGCACATTCCTAGCCTTCACGACCAAGCCATAGGGCAGCTTGGGGACAGCGATGCGGATAAATTTACCTATCTCAGCCACCTGTTAGCCTCGCCTCGTCCTGATGAGGAAGAATTCAATCAAGTAATATCAGTCGTCCGGCCCTCAGACCACGTCCCTCCACACCTTCGTCAGATGTACATTGCACTCGCCTGTCGGTTCTCTCCTCGTAACGTTATTCCCTCGTTGGAGTTCTTGCCCAAAGATTTCCTTGATTGGGACCAGGTGATTGCTGCCTGCGAGGAAAACGAGGTATACGATGCCGCGTTATGGGTTTTGAATGTCCAGGGCCGTCCAGAGGAGGCATTGGTTCGCAGCGATACGTTCGAGAAGCGTTTGACTCGTGATGTCGTCACCATTTTGTCCTCTACATCGCCGGGTGGCAAGAGAGTCTCGCGACTCACTCATCTTGTTGAGATGCTGACCTCGCTAGGTCGTATGGGCGTCTCTATCTGTCTCGAGCAGTCCAACAAGCCAGCGGAGGTTCCCCTCGAAGACGTATGGTTCCGGCTGCTGAGTAGCCAGATTAGCTGTGTACAGATGGTCTCAAGTTGTGCAGTCGCTGCGACAGACCAAACGGCGAGTGAAGAGCTTCTAGACGCCTTGCAGGAGGAGACGCTGTCAACATTACGGACCATTGTACAGGATACATTCGCGTCATTAGTCTCGATAACATCGACACGAACTGTTTCATTTCCACGGCTGTTTACTCGCCTCGTCGACGCGGCCACGAACGCAGCACCGAGATCGCACTACGACGAGTTCCGCGCAGTTCTGACGGGCATGCTGGAATCGTATCGCTCTGACGGTGATATGCTGGCCATCTCAAAGCGACTCCAAGACCGCGATCTATATGTAACGCTTTTAGAACAAGTACGCGCACGCGCACGTGGATGGAAGGCATCACGTGGGATATGTGCGCACTGTAGGAAGCCATTAGAGAATCTGGGCCAGGTGGGAAGAGTGCCGGAGGGCGGCGCTACTCTTGCGCAGATTGTTGTATCTCGGACAGGAATAGTGCACCATGCGAACTGTGCTGCATAGGTAGATATTTTCGTTGCCTTACTTCCGAACGTCTAGTTGGGAATCAGACTTAATTCTGGATTGTTAATGTCGATACGCGAGGTACCATTGAGCGAATTACGGTGGACCCCTGAAAATAGGCCAAGAGCCCTCATCCCTAAAATGGTCAAAATGTCCGACAAAAAATGACTAAAAATTGCCTTTTTTTCTCAAATATGTATCTTGCAGCCCGAAAGGAATCGATGATGTCCGAGCCCAATCCAAAAAAATTGTCCGACATGTGGGATGAGGGCTCTTGGCCTATTTTCAGGGGTCCTATTACGGTGGACCCACAGTATGGGTGGGCACGGGATTCCCGTTAAGAGTGATCGCCGTTCTGTTAAACCGCCCCGTTCAGCTTCTCAGATTAGCGCTACCACCATCATGTTTCCAGTTTCCAGGGTTCGCGAATACCCGATCCCCGGAACGTGTTGGCCGTGAGCCCGAACCACTTTAGAGCTGGCCTCAATTCTGATGTACGGTCTTTGAGCATCCACCACTGACTTGTTTATTCTCGAACAAATAAATAACCTATTCTCTGGATTCTTTGCGTGTTGGCGCGGTTCGGTTTGTGTGCGGTTCTTTCGTATTTGTTTGTGTGCGCGAAGTACCAGGTTCAGTTCAGGCAAGGTTCCGCAGGCACTGATTTAACGTACAGAACCAGCGCCCAGGATCCGGTTCGGTTTCTGAAGCTGGTTCGGGCCAAGATACGGTCACCTTTTTCCGATCAGTAGACGCATGAATAACAAATTCGTTTGACCATCCGGGGTAAAATTCGATGGCTGTGTACACTTTCTGTCGGTTTCTAGCATGACGATTCTGACAGTTATACTTGAGACACAGCATTTGGAAGAGAACCGCGAGGACCATAGCTGATGTCGCAAGCAAGCAAATAGTACGCATCTGGAGCGTTTCATTTGTCGCCAAATGTACTGTGTGGTCGCAGTGCGTATGGCCGTATTGCTCTGGTGGCGTACAGTTACCATATAATTGGGCGCGAGTACCCGTTCCGTACTGGAAACCATATGGCAGGGGTATCCATAAGCCATAGTTTTGCCCTACGACTGTGACCGTGTATCGGTGGCGTACCAGTAACTGAATGGGACTGGCGTCTGGCCACTGTGTTGTGATCTCCATACTTTTGGCGATATGTGACATGGCCAGCTGTGTCTCAATGTGGGAGATTCGGATGACTTCCAGTCGTCCTCAGAGGGTGGAGTGCTCCTCTTAAGAAAAGCCGGGATTATTGGCATGCACCCCGTGCCGGTCTGCACTGCGTATAGGACTCCATGAGTGCATAGTGAACTCTGCGAAGGTGGCCTCCTTGACTGAGACGAAACGCGAAAGCATCCTTGGCAGCTCGGGGACACAGCTCACCTTTTTACAGCCTGTTTGGACAGACGTTGCAGCTGGACAGATGTAAGACCAAGGTTTCCGGATATTGAATCTATCCACTATCATTGTTCATGTTTTTGAGGTGTCTCAGCAATGACGCTGATTGCGAGCGCCAGTTTCCGATATGGCGGGTGATTCACCAGTTTCATAGGTGTAAACGGTCATACAGCAGTCGCGACCGTACCGGCAGGTAACGTCGGTTGCCCCTCTGTCTTATCCTTCGGAGAGCGTCTGCATGTGCCTTGTGTTCTGTATTGACAATGTACTTATTCTACACTGAGGGCTCTTGCAGCCGATGAATGTTGGTCGGCTGACGTTAGGACATCGCGTTGTCATGCGCTGCGATGAGGCGCCTCCGTTCATCTGCTTCAGACGCGCCTCTTCTGAATACTATTGTGACATCAATCTGTTCCCGTTCTGGGCGATCGAAGAGGAACGTGACTTGCCGGACGACGGCAATCACATTCCAACCCGGAATGCTGCAGGCCAGGATGGCCCTACTCAGTAGAAACAGATGGTTACGATGAATCTCTCTGTACCTGGCTATCTTTGGGAGACTCACCTCAAAGACCGCGCGGCACTCAGGTTCGCCGGTTCGAACCGGGTCCGGAAAAATTTTGCTAGGCCGAACTCCGAACCAGACTTCGGGTCCAGTTCAGGAAATATGCCGGACCTCAGACCGAACTTCGGGTTCGGTCCTCTAAGTTCAGGTCCGAACCTGGGTTTGGAACCGGACCGCAGCAACACTAGGATTCTTTGCGAATAGACGTGTGGAGGCAAGTTCGGATTTGTGTGCAGCTTTTTACTTCGTATTTGCTTTGTGTGAGCTGAAGTACCATGGCTCACGCGTCAGCAATTTAGGCTCCGCAGGAGCACTTGATTTAACGACTAGTAACGAGCGTTGTGCGTCCCCAGTGGCATTCACGTTGTTGGTTGAAGCTAAGCTTTGGTTCGCCGATCGGTCACCGTTTTCCGATCAATGACCCATGAACAACAAATTCATTTGACCATCCGGGGGAAAATTCGAAGGCTGTGTACCTTTCTGTCGGTTACTAGCATGAAGATTCTGACAGTTATACTTGAAACACAGCATTTGGAAGAGAACCGCCAGGACCGTAGCTGATGTCGCAAGCAAGCAAATAGTACACAACTGGGCGTTTCACATACGCCAAAAGTATGACGGTCGCAGTCGTATGGCAGTAGTACTCTGGTGGCGTACAGTTACCATATAAAGGATGGGTGACCCATGGAAGAGCTCACTCTGATCCATGGTCGCGAAGCGCAAACTCGACTGTTGGTTCGTATTATTATTGACAGGATACCTATGTGCTATGTCATCTAAACGAGATTGTAAATTTCAGCCCACAAAACGACCCATTCTAACTCGAGAGTAATGCAAGTATTATCCAACTGATCTACAACATATCCCTGGCACTGTGTGTGATCAGCCTGATGCTCCTGTTTAAGTGTCACGGTGAAACTTCGCCAGAAGCGCTGGCTCCGAGCCCAACCTCACCTCCTCCTTGGCCGCGGGCAATCAACTCCTCAAGGGTAGCTGGGAATCGAGGCACCAAGTGTAGTTCAGGCGGGGCAGGGGCTTCTAAATGAGTGATACCATGCAAGATGTGTGCCTCAGACTCTACGAAGTTCACCAGAGCAAACACCAGCTCCTGGGCCTGGAGAACGCAGACGGGGTGGCGGGAGGTGCGGATGCCAAAGGCGAAGCCAATGGATATGGCGGTATGAGATGTTCGGGGGCCTTGCGCTTCTTCGCCTGACTCAGAAGCCACGCGGGGAACCACGACCATGTAGCAGTCGAGCCAAGGGCAAATACAAAGGTAAGTGTCGGTGCTGCGTATGTGACGTGCCCCGTTCTCAATATTCGTGAAGCAGACGTGGACCAGACCGAAATAAGACTCCTCCTCCACGTAGAACAATGGTACGTCGTCAGTGGCACGGAAGGGCCTGTCCACGAGCGATGGCAACGGAGTGTTGTATGCGTTTAGGCGGGAAGGAGCGAGAACGGAAAGGTTCGGGGGCAACAGGAAGGCAAAGTCACTGAAAGCCTGCAGGCCGAAGGTGCCGAGGGTCGAGGCGGGTTCCATCATGAACAAGGCGGGCGACGCTGCCGTTTTTGTAAAGGTGAATGGTGGTGAGAATCGTACCTCCTCTGTTTCAAATACTAGCTACAACAACGCATATATATGACGGGGACTGATCGGATCAGCGGTGAGTAATTACGGTATGATTACAGCGAACGGAGTCTGTCTAAGGCGTGTGCAGGCAGGCGGCATCTTCAATCAGGTGACCGTGGCGGCTCTGCCTAAGTTACAGGTGCCAATGGGCTAACCCGTTGGGGAATATGCCGACTGTAGGCATGGACGGAATACTTAGATGGGGTTATTCCGTGGCTGGCCGGATCCCTGGTGCATCAACGGTTGTGGGTATGTACGATGAGGCAGCATAGCAATGTCATCGGTATAGTAAACAGGGCAGTAGCAAAGACCTTTGTATCTTTCCGTCAAAAAGTTTTGACCCGCTTGATTGACTCCGATGGTTCGATCTTCCGGAATAGGCCAATTCGTGACCGACAGGCTGCGACAGCAAAGTTGCACAGTAAAGTGGTTGGAAACCAGAAGTTTTGCCCTCTACATGTAAAGATCTGGTGTCACAGGCATGGTTTACATCAGAAAATGGAAGGTCGGTGTCGAAAGTACACATGAGTGCGCTCAATTCTCAGCAACAGTGGCACAACACGTATCTCGACATTGAATGCACCGTTCTGAAAACGGGAAACACTATCCTCTAGAGAATGGCTTCCTTATTCACCATACAAAAATTTGGAGTCTTCCATCCAAATTTGCATCGTCTAAAACTTACACAAGTTTGAAGGCACTTTTCATATTTACTGCTTGTCATTGTTTATTTGTGAGTCACCATGAACCTCGCCCCTTAGCCGATGATTGCTCACTTCGTTCGCAATAATTGGGCCCGAGTACCCGTTCCGTACGGGAAACCATACGGCAGAGGTATCATAAGCCATACTTTTGCCATACAACTGCGACCGCGTATCGCTGGAGTACCAGTAATTGAATAACACTCGCGTCTGGCCACAGTATTCTGATCACCATACTTTTGGCGTATGTGAAATGGCCAGCTGTGTATCAATATGGGAGACTCGGACGTTTTTTTTTTTTTTTTTTTTTTTTTGTCGTCACCATTTTGTCCTCTACATCGCCGGGTGGCAAGAGAGTCTCGCGACTCACTCATCTTGTTGAGATGCTGACCTCGTTAGGTTGTATGGGCGTCTCTATCTGTCTCGAGCAGTCCAACAAGCCAGCGGAGGTTCCCCTCGAAGACGTATGGTTCCGGCTGCTGAGTAGCCAAATCAGCTGTGTACAGATGGTCTCAAGTTGTGCAGTCGCTGCGACAGACCAAACGGCGAGTGAAGAGCTTCTAGACGCCTTGCAGGAGGAGACGCTGTCAACATTACGGACCATTGTACAGGATACATTCGCGTCATTAGTCTCGATAACATCGACACGAACTGTTTCATTTCCGCGGCTGTTTACTCGCCTCGTCGACGCGGCCACGAACGCAGCACCGAGATCGCACTACGACGAGTTCCGCGCAGTTCTGACGGGCATGCTGGAATCGTATCGCTCTGACGGTGATATGCTGGCCATCTCAAAGCGACTCCAAGACCGCGATCTATATGTAACGCTTTTAGAACAAGTACGCGCACGCGCACGTGGGTGGAAGGCATCACGTGGGATATGTGCGCACTGTAAAAAGCCATTAGAGAATCTGGGCCAGGTGGGAAGCGTGCCGGAGGGCGGCGCTACTCTTGCGCAGATTGTTGTATCTCGGACAGGAATAGTGCACCATGCGAGCTGTGCTGCATAGGTAGATATTTTCGTTGCTCACTTCCGAACGTCTAGTTGGGAATCAGACTTAATTCTGGATTGTTAATGTCGATACGCGAGGTACCATTGAGCGAATTACGGTGACAGGACCCCTGAAAATAGGCCAAGAGCCCTCATCCCTAAAATGGTCAAAATGTCCGACAAAAAATGACTAAAAATTGCCTTTTTTTCTCAAATATGTATCTTGCAGCCCGAAAGGAATCGATGATGTCCGGCAAAATCCAAAAAAATTGTCCGACATGTGGGATGAGGGCTCTTGGCCTATTTTCAGGGGTCCTATTACGGTGGACCCACAGTATGGGTGGGCACGGGATTCCCGTTAAGAGTGATCGCCGTTCTGTTAAACCGCCCCGTTCAGCTTCTCAGATTAGCGCTACCACCATCATGTTTCCAGTTTCCAGGGTTCGCGAATACCCGATCCCCGGAACGTGTTGGCCGTGAGCCCGAACCACTTTAGAGCTGGCCTCAATTCTGATGTACGGTCTTTGAGCATCCACCACTGACTTGTTTATTCTCGAACAAATAAATAACCTATTCTCTGGATTCTTTAGTGTTGCCGCGGTCCGGTTCAGTCCGGTTCTTTCAAAAAATTTCAGAACCGCGAACCGGACTTCAGGTTCAGTTCGGGCAAGGTGCCGAACCCCGGACTGAACCTCACAGAACCAGAACCCAGGTCCGGTTCGGGTTCTGAACCGGGTTCAGGCCAAGAAACGTACACATTTTTATAGTAGACGAGAATACATGTACATGGTAAATATGGACGGTAAACTTGTCACTGTCAGCAACCTCAAGCTGGAGACTGAAGAGACACGAACATAGCGGCGAGCACATTACGCATCAGGAGCTCATTTGTCGAAATGAACTGTGTGGGCACTGCGATGCCCATATTGCCTGGCCAAACAGCTCTACCGCAAGTTTCACTCAATGACAGGGGTAACCATACAAAGACTTGCACTCACTGTCGCGTTCGGCGCCATCCACTATAATGGGACCGGTGATGCCCAATGTGGTGCAATCTACAGAATGTCAATACGTGACCCAGCCGCGTCGCGGCGAGATTAGCATGCGTCCAGCCGACCTGAATGGTACCATCCTGCCCGTATTGACAGGCACAGTGCCGGTCTGCACTGCGTATGCTCCAGCATACCACACTGCGAAGGTGGCCTCATGAAAAAAAAAAAAGCAGCAGCAGCTCAGACACACACTCACCTTTTTCATGTTTGCAGTTGCGCCGGACATGTCGTCCGCATAGAAGTATCCACTATAATTGTGCATGTTGTCGACGTGGAGCATGAAGCTGATTGCGCATGTCACGTTCGATATGGCGGGTGATCCACCATCATAGGTGTAAACGGTCAGAAAGCAGAAGCCACCGCACAGCCAGGAACTCGGTTGCACCTATGTAGTATCCTTCGGAGAGCGGCGCAGGTGCCTTGAGTGCACTATTGCAATGTACTTATTATAAACTGAAGGCAATTGACATGAATGTTGCAGCTGAAGCTGAAGCGCTGAAGCGCTGCAGAGGCGCTCGTTTCGACTTCAGATCTTCAGATGTCACATCAATCTGTTCCCGTTCTGGGCGATCGAAGAGGAACGTGACTTGCCGGACGACGGCAATCACATTCCAACCCGGAATGCTGCAGGCCAGGATGGCCCTACTCAGTAGAAACAGATGGTTACGATGAATCTCTCTGTACCTGGCTATCTTTGGGAGACTCACCTCAAAGACCGCGCGGCACTCAGGTTCGCCGGTTCGAACCGGGTCCGGAAAAATTTTGCTAGGCCGAACTCCGAACCAGACTTCGGGTCCAGTTCAGGAAATATGCCGGACCTCAGACCGAACTTCGGGTTCGGTCCTCTAAGTTCAGGTCCGAACCTGGGTTTGGAACCGGACCGCAGCAACACTAGGATTCTTTGCGAATAGACGTGTGGAGGCAAGTTCGGAGACAAAAGTCGGTCGACTGACGTTAGGACATCGCGTTGTCATGGCTCCGATGACACGCCTCCGCGCATCTGCTTCAAACGCGCCTCTTCTGAATACTATTGCGTATTACGCACAAAGGGCGTCAACACCTGGCACTCTCATCATCACCGAAAGCGTGTCCCCCCATCCAAAGTTATCGGGCCTACCGCACACGCCTGGGATTTTCACTGCTGAGCAGAAAACGGCCTGGAAGAAGGTAAGACAAGATGTTACAAGGCTGAGAGATGAGATGGTACAACAGTTGATCATTAGGTCGTCGACGCAGTCCACGCGAAAGGCAGCTACATTTTTCTTCAATTGGCCGGGAGAGGGCGCGCAGCGTGGCCTTCGTACCTGAGATCCTTGCCGGACGGGCCTTTTCCATTTGCAGCTCCATCTCCCATCCCATTGAAGTCTGCAAAGGAGCCCGATGTGCCCCATGAGCTTACCGTTGAAGAAATCAAGGAGATTATCGGCACGTTTGCAAGCGCTTCTCACGCTGCTGTGCACGAAGTTGGTTTCGATGGCGTCGAGCTGCATGGTGCAAACGGCTATTTGTTGGACCAGTTTCTGCAAGAAAATAGCAACCATAGGACGGACGAATACGGAGGGAGCATTGAAAATAGAGCGCGCTTCAACCTCGAGCTGCTGGACGCGGTGTCCAAAGTCATCGGCCAAGACAGGATCGCGATCAGGCTCAGTCCGTGGAGCGAGTTCCAAGGTGAAGACATATCTTTTGGCGATTCAGCGAAATATTAACACAAGATAGACATGCGAATGCAAGACCCAATCCCGCAGTTCTCTTACCTTGTGTCTGAGATCAAGACGCGCTTTCCTCGACTGGGATATATACACGTCATCGAACCACGCGTTGCAGGGGACGGGTCTTTCAAAGTGAACTACGTCGCTGGAATGTCAAATGATTTCATTCGGAAGATCTGGGATCCCAAAGAGCATACACTTATCAGTTCCGGCGGCTATGACCGCGAATCGGCCATCGCTCGAGCAGAAGAGACCGGAGAGCTTATTTCGATGGGAAGACAGTTTATTTCAAATGTATGTTCATCAGCTTGTCTCGTCAGTGCCTTTTGTCTCTATTCTGGTTCTGAACTTCTTTCAGCCCGACCTTCCCGTTAGATTCGAGCACAACATACCGCTCAATCCCTACGATCGCGGCACCTTCTATGTCATGGGAGATTCGTCCCCACGAGGTTATACAGACTACCCGTTCGCCTGATACCAACCCTTGCCCCGTTTCCGATAGTGGTTCTCATTGGCACACTTCTAGCCAAGCGCTATTGGCAAATCTATAGAATTTAACCCGCCGTTTTCCTGTAGCCTGGCCTATTGCATATAAAGAACAAATAGAATAGCGACAGGAGCATTTGATTATACACATGTAGAAAGTGATGGCGGAGGTGCGCACGAGTGTACGCGCGCTTCGTTGGCTCGCCGCCGATCGCCGATCACGAACCATCACGGCAGAAGTACATACGTCGTCCTGGTTCACGTCGCCAGACGTTGCCTCCGTCGCGTTCGACGGTCTGCTGCTCTAACGGTGGTCTCCACCTTAGCTTCAGGCAACTGGTACCCGATGCACATCTATATGTTTACACTTCGTATCAGGTACTTATGCTGCTAGGCGCTAAGCAGTCGAGATGAAGGAGACACTTGCCAACTCTTACCAATGGTCCATGATCGTTCCCGGTTTTGCCTGTATTCGCACAAGGCATGATCGGGGCTCCCAGCTTACATGAATAGTAGGAACTTGGTAAAAGCAGGCAGGTAAAGACCATGGTAGCATAGTCGCTGCTCTCATAAATTGAAATCAGAGAACCCTGGAGGGCATACTATGTACCATGTTGGGTGTAGAATCTACATTACAGTCCAAACTACAATATGCAAATGCATGACGATGACAGCAGATCCAAATGACGAGGGTGCGATAGTGCGATCATACAACTGAAGAAAAAAAAATCATTTTTTGTGTTGTTCGAGCGTGCAAGCTTGGAGATTTACGTACGTAGAACAGCATTGATACAACCGTCGTTTTCGGGGTTATTCGTGACCTGCGCGTACTTTCCAAAAACGACCTTGCCACCGGCGGTAACCATGCCAAGTTCTGACACATTGACTTCGATCACCGTGCCCTTGGTCATGACACCCAGTTGCGTGTACATAGGTGACTGGGGATTCTTTTTGACGCCCAAGATCTGAAGCTGGAAGGTAGCTTTCAAATCCGCTACACGCCACAAAAGCGGAATCATATCAGTGTCGAGCGGCACAGCAGTAATGTGGACTGGTTACGCACGATGCGTAACGTTCGCTTTCTTGTATCGCAATGCCATCGGGCGCACGAACCGCTCCATCTTGACCGGTTTCCGCGTAAAGCCTTCACCTACGAAAGTCGCCTTCGTGACCATGCGCTTCCAGGACTTGCTCTTGCTCTTGCCCGTCCTCATAACTTTGAACATCTCGTCTTCTGCAATGCCACGGACTTTCGGCAGCGGCACGGCGAACTTTGCGGCTTTGTCCTTCCGCTTCTGTTTGATCGCACTTGACAAGGCTTTTGCGTCCTTCTGTCCCTCGCGATCGAGCAGGTAAGTCGGCAGTGCGCCATCGGGAACTGTTGAGTCGTCTGCCTGCTTGACATTGCGTTCGTCGTGTGCTTTCAGGGTCTTCTTCATCTGAATTTTCTCGGCATGTCGCCGTGCGTGGAGCAGTTTGGCCTTCAAACCAAATGTTTTCTGCGCGTATGCGGATGCCTTGTGCGCCTCACGAGCCTCGCGCTTGCGCCTGAAGCAGTTGAATCGATAAATAGCGAAAAATGAAATGACCCTCACTTTTTCTCGTAGTAATCCAAACGACGACCATGTCGTTTGATGTGCTCCTCGATATACTCGTTCTGAAGTGGCGATGTTTGAGTTTCGCAGATACTGAGAGCTGATAATCACGAGTTGTACATACCTGAGGCTAAAAATTTGAAAAGAAAAAAGCAATCAGCACAAACAATACATTGCGCAAGCGGACATACATACCATGGTGATCGTATAAGGAGGAGTTGAGGGAATTGATGTGATCGGATCGCAAATTACTGGAGTGTGGGCACGTGCTACGTGTCCAAATAGGGAATTGATCGGGATCAGTCGCACGTCGGCCTCCGGTCAGCAATCCTTCCACCGGCACTGCTTGACTTGACGAATGCCGCCATAGCATGACATGCAAAAGAAGAGACATGCCCAGCGCGCCCATCTTATATATTCCGTGCGCATTTTGTTTGTCTTTTTCAGTGTTTACGTTTATTTGCTTGTTTTCCAGCTTGATTCCCTGCTGCACTGTCTCGTTACCTTGTCCTTCTTCCTCTCGCCCGCGCTCCTGCCCTTCGTCGCGCGCTTATTCTTGCAGTCAACATTCTGCGCACACCCATACGAGCTCGACCCCAGACGAAGCTTGCGCTTTTTCTTCGCCCTCATTCTGGGAAACAACGTGCACCCACTGTGGATACACGCCCGAGGACTCGGGCCCTCCTCCACCGTTATCCTCGACTTTGTCGGACTGGGTGAGTAAATCTGTCTTCTTTTGGATTTGCATCGACACTATCTCAAGCGTTATTATGTTAGGATATCCGCCTTCTCGACTCCAGCTCTTCTCTCTTGATGTTGTCATTGTCCTTTTGCAGTGCATTCTCACGGTTGTTGCCTATGAGACATCGCTCGCTCGCGAAGTCGATGACGATGCTACAGACCCCCTTGTTTCGCGAACAGTCACTGGGGACGCCTCATCTCCCGACCCGGACGACTGTCCACAGTCTGATTTGTCACGAATCAACGCCGTCAAGCGCGTGCATGAGGAGTATATAATAGATCTGCGCCTATCCCACATTCTGATGCGTTTGCGTACGGGTACCGTCACACTTCCCGACTCAGCTTCGCGCTCAATGCATCCCTTTGGTGCCGCTCCGTCGTCGGGTGACCTATTCTTACCTATGCCTAACACCATGTCTTTCCTGTTACCGCGTAGACGGAGATCTGGCAATACTGATGACGAGCCCAGAACAGACGAAGACGATGGTGCTCGCAGAATACCAGGAGATATCACATAGTATTGTGTTGTATAATATGAGGATTTATTGTATCTGGAGGGAACATTTCGCCAATCTAAATAATGATATCCACTTGAACACGCTCTTCTTTCTGCACGGGGTTATTGCATGATATCCTCAAATGCAACAATGGACATTTCATTGGGGATATCATAGTGTGACATTGCTGCATGCACATGTTATACATTTCAGCTAAACACGCTCAACAGACCGAAGCATCCATATAATAATGCGACGGGGTATGCTACTAAAAGCCGTTGGTCTGACATCCGCAGTACAGAGACGAATATCCCAGACGCCGAATACGTGCACCAACCTATTGATAGCAATGCCAAAAGGTAGCCAAAAAGTCCACTGCGGAGCGTAGTGAGACGTGACTGCGATGAAAACATAAATAAACCCTGCAACACATACTCGAGTGTTATCATAACGCTGAGCGCGCTTACGCCTACCATCGGTAGCAGGCAGTATCCAAGGACAGAGGAAACACGGAAGGCATCGATGCTCGCCTCCGACATGAGGTTTAGAAGGATGTATAACGACAGGGAGCCAAAGAGCCCCACGCCGTAGATATAACCAAAATTTGGCTTGCCGGACTGCAATAAAAGCGTACGATCAGTAGATATATTAGTCGTCCTCCGAACATCGAAAGGAGGATCAAATATTACGAACAAGTAACAGGAACATGCCGAAGCAAAAGACAAATATGATGGGACCCGCCAGATCAGCATCGTCCATAATATGCTCGTCGATGGAACTCATGGGACTCAGTACGGCCAGCGTTTTGTTGCCAATGTGATTGAAATTGATACCAAGCTCTATATTGCACACATGAACGCAGATTGAGCCAGTTCCATTGCCAAAATACAACATCCCAGTGACACGCACCTTCTAAGAGCGGTGGCTCTCCCTCAAAACCACCTGTCCCAAACGCAGTCCACCAGGGCCCGGGAACCTGTATATTTCCCCCATACCCTGGGGCAACCCCCTGGGACGTGATGGATCCCTGTGCGCCAACGTGCCCGTCGAGGCTTGGTCGCGAGCCGGGATAGAAGGTGCTTGAGTCTGGTGTTGCCGTGTAAAACTGAAGAGGTGGCTGGCCATTCTGCGATGGCTGCGTGTAGTATATGTTTTGTGAGGATGATGCGCCATAGGTGTCCTGCCACATCCTGCCAGATTACTGAGTACGAAAGACAGCGAGAAATGTCGATGAGGTGTAACATATAACAGTGCAAGCAGTGCCCGCGTTCCCGAACACGTGGTAAGTAATGGATTCTCTCATCACGTGATTTTACGATCGCATGAAATACAGGTGCAATTAAAAAAAAACATTTTTTTCATACGTTCGATAATTTTGTCACGCTTCAATCATGGCAGCTAGCTCATCCAGCATATCCATTTGCCTTGGTAAAAATTCATCCGAGATTATACAGTGCATGTTATATATATTATAAGTATATACATGCAACGTTTATTGGGCAGACGATGTCAAGCGCAAAACCCACAAATCGTCAGGCGGTAGTATTGCACAGAGATGGGGAAACGTATATAAGGCTACATAAAACAGTTGATCATCAGGAACATTATATAAGCAGGTTTAAATGCGAAGAAAAATGGACGTTATTTTATCGATACTCAGAAACGTAGGTTGGGCGAGAAGACGTCGAGGGGCGATGGTAAACGTCCATGCTGGGTCCAGGATAACTTGTATATGGAATCATAGATGTACTAGTATCGTTATACGCCGTGTGAGGCTCATGTTCGCCATGGTGCGGTGTGCACCGGACGTCACTGTACCCCGCACGCACGTCAGGATGAATAAAGCGCGATTCCTCGTAGCCCGACGGACCCGAACGCATGTCAGACGGTCGGTACGACCGCCTTTCCTGTTGGTCGTAAAAATGCGTCCCGAGATCAATATGCTCGGAACGCGCAGCGTTATAAGCAGGATCATGTTCGGAATATGCAGCAGATGTTTGGTATTCGTCATATTCTCTCGAAGGGCCCGCCAAAACCTTGCGGTATGGCGATGCCGAGCGTGAGGTCTCTGTCCACTGAGGTCGAGCTGATCGGTGTGACTGAGCAGGTTCCGACCGCTCCGACCACTTTTCTGCAAATGAACGAGGGCCTGATCGCCGGACGGGTACAAGTGCCGCGTGTCCTTCGTCATGATACGAGCGGCATTCCGCCGAGTGCACGGGGTGGACAGACGGCTGCTCGTAGTAACCACCGTCTCGTGCCCAGGTGGAGAAGGCAGACGATGAATATTTGGGGAGGGCGCGTATGTTTATGGAAGGTGCGTGTAAGGGCGGCCAAGCGGGGCTCTCAGAGTAAGCGGGGTGGGAACGTTTTCGCGGGTTCGAAAGCATGTGCATAGACACGTCGTGCTGTAAGGTAGGGGTCGGTGGAATACACCGGTACAATTGTGAGAGGGCGGGAAGTTGTTTTGGTATTGACAGAGGAGGCTGCAAGGATGCAGCGTCTGGAAGCGACCTTCGCAGGTAGACCCTGTCAAAAAACTAACATGTGCGCGTTGAAATGAAAGTAAATGTATGACCCACAGGTATGAGCTAGCTTGCTCCCATCTCTCGCTAACGTGCTCTAGTACTTCGATGAAGGTACGCACGTCCACCATCAACGCCTCCGTAGACTGCAATCGCACAGGCTTAATGTCTACGGACATCCGTTGCTCTTGGGCTTGCCGCCACTTCTGATCCCAAACATTGATCAACAGGTTGGCAGCAGAAATCTGTGCAACGTTGATGGCCATGACAATATTGGAGATACCGATCGCTTGCTGTCGTCGGAAGAGCACAGCCAACGAGCGCGCCGCCTCAGTACATATCGACATCGCTTCGGAATATTCATAAGAACAATGGTTTCTCCGGTTGAGAACGGGCGTCTTGATGAACGG
The DNA here is from genome assembly GCA_000934395.1 of Fistulina hepatica ATCC 64428. Taxonomy (NCBI): domain Eukaryota; kingdom Fungi; phylum Basidiomycota; class Agaricomycetes; order Agaricales; family Fistulinaceae; genus Fistulina; species Fistulina hepatica. The sequence goes on along the minus strand of KN881581.1, from coordinate 5,365 downwards.
ACGGTATATTAGCATCCGTGTCCAATGATAGGTCGCGTGCAAAGTGGTCGACCAGTTTGAAATCATGAAATCTTTGGAAGCACCAGGTTCAACTATGAAAACAACGGTCAATTGCTCCGGCGATGAAAACGTAGCGAGGAACGTACGAAACGGGTCTACAGAACTAAGCCAATCATCGAGTTCCTGATTCAGGCGTTGGAAGCCGTCGGACGATTTTGGAGCCAACAACAGTTCAAGTCGAGACTTGGGTCCGAAGGTATACTTTCAACTAGATATCAACACATGATTTGCATAGGCGGAGGACAAGACGTACGAGGCATGTTACTATTTCTGAGACGATGCAAGCGAGCTTGATGTACAGAGTAAATGCTCGAATCCTCGAGGGCACTCCTTCTGGCTGTTTGAATGCCATTGTAGGATCCTCCGCTTCCCAATACTCGTCATCAACCTCAAGGGGCATTTCGACATCGAAACTGTGACTTGTCGATGAATGCCTTCAAAACATGGGGTACCAACTTACTCGGAATCTTGAATGGTAGCAGGCCGGCCGAACCCAGCAACGTCGAACCGGTCGAGCAACAGCGCACACCACCAAGACCGTTTCCACAGCTCATCATCGATAGATGGCGTACGGCTGTACAGACGCCGTCTATGGGCACCAACATCCTGTAACTTGCGGATGGCTACGCCGTTGTGGATCCAGGCATAAGTATATATGCGTGTCGAGCGCAAGTACATGGCTTGAACCTTGTTTATAATAAATAAACCGTCCCAACTCTACGTGCAACAAAATACCTACAATCAGGGACTGCACTTCGCATAAGCAGGTGGGGTAGATGACACTACGATGCTCCTTGGCCACAACTATAGTTCAGCAACAGGGGGGTAAATGTCACCTCTCTCGCCTTGAAAAGAGAAGACACATTACCTACGGACGTCTGGAAGAAGTGGCGTCCTGCAGTGTACCAGCATTTCTTGCCGTTGCTGGAGGCTTTGTTTGGCGATAAAACTCGCTCGTCACTGCTCCATCGGCTGGCGACGGCGAAGATACCAAAACATACGCTTGCAAACCAGATATTGCGGTACTGCAGCTTGCTCGCCCAATGCTTCAGGAAGGTAGGTTTATGGAAAAGAGGAAATTGTGAGTTAGTATGGAGGAAGTAAATTTCGATCAAATTCTTGCATAAGTCGTCAGGGGGCATATTCGATCTGAGATAGTCCATGAGAGTCGCTGAAGAAACGAGGCCTTCGTAGCGTAGTTCCCACTATAAAGCAGTGAGCGGGGAGCATTCGTTTCAGTTGAAGATTCCTCTATACCTCTGGTGTAGTCCAGTATCTGGGACGCATGGACGGGGTCCCCTGGGCCGCATCCTGCTGCTTCATTGACGAGGTGACGTCCTTGAGGGACGGAGCCGTGCGGACCAGCGCGAAGAAGCTGCTCTTGCCATGAAACCGACGATCCCTGTCATCAATACCTACTGGTGTATCGCTCGACCGTAGAGATAGCTTCTGCATACGAGCTACACATTCGACCAGTTCCGCAGGGGTCTCTGGGTCCGCATCGGAGGAGTTCTCAGAGGATACCGCAGGACCCGGTAGTGGCCACCTGACGTCGTCATCCGACCCCCGCGGAGACACTAGTGCGGTAGGATTGTGGCATGGGTGTGGGGCTGGCTGACTGAACATGGTTTGGCCACTACCAAATGCTGTGGGCGTGTGCGACTGCCCTGCTGAGGAACCTGGCGGAGGATAAGGCCCTGTCGGAACGGAAAAGCCCCCATCGTATTTCCATGAGTCGCGGATGATGGGAGGCCCCAGTTCCTGAGTGAAATCGATGTTGGGGCGCACCTGTTCGATGGTGTTCAGCATCAGTACTCTCCCCGCCCATCGAACAACTGAAGACTGCACTGACACGACGCAGGAGCGCTTCTGCTCGCTCCACTCGATCCTCCAGGTTGGTCAAGTATCTGAGAAGGCGGATTTAGAATGAGCGGTCACCGAGTATCCACTACTCACGCCTTGTTCGGTCCCCTTGGCATGGACGCCTCGCTGTCCACGGCATTGTTAGCGAGCACTTGAGCCATCGTTGTAATATACGACGTACAAGTATGTGCATTTCTTCCCGTTTTGAACACAGTTCGTGCACACATTATCCGCCATCCTGGGCCCGTCGCATCTTGTTTTACGCCTTCTACACGCATCACACGCACGCTCTTTCCGCCGCTTGGATGTTTCCTCGGCTGGCTTGAGGGGAGGCTGATATCGTGCAGTATAATTTGGTGCCTGCATATTGCACATCCTCAGAAGTCGTGGAATCTGGAACTTGAGCTTGAGGGTCGCAATCGATGACAGAGTCCGATTTCACTGGAAGGGGATGCTGGGTCGTGTTCAGACTGCAAGCAGACGCACACCCAGCGATGGCGTACAAAGGACAACGCAGGACAACGCAAGACAACGTTGGGAACTTGCAAAACGCACTCGCGGAAATGAAACGGGAAAGCCGAGGGGGCAACAGGAACGAATACTCAATTTCTCATGATGCTTATGCCCGAGGTACACGTGAGTTGATCGTCCGCAGCGACTTGCATTCCTGCCGGACGTGCTCAGCGAGTTGCTCAGAAAGCTCAGGACACGACACTGAGCTCGCAATCGGCTCATAATATGCCCCCCAATCCATGCGATGACTTCAACTTCTGGGCGGCCGCTGAAGCGCTGACTATCAAGGCGCGGCCGCCGCGATGGTCATCGCCACCCATTCCAGCCCGTTCCCGGTCTCTCGGCACCACGCCTTTGAGCATGAAATCGCCGAAATGTGTTCGCCGTGATTGGAACGAACTTCTAAACAGAGGCACCGTGACCGAGGAGCCTGAAGGCGGCGGCTTTGTGGGACCTTACTGGACAAAATTACATGTAAATTGGATTTGGTTAGACAAGATCAATAATTCGTCTCCAGTGATGCCTCGGCTAATGTGATGGTCTAGTGAAATCTTGAGTCATGAATCCCAATTCCAAAGTATGATCAACCAATTCTGCATGTTACCTAGCTGAAAGCTAGGTCTGTACCATGAGGGAGATCGCACCCACTGATCCCAGCCGACGTCACCGATCCCGCGTGCCTGACGTCATTTCTCCAACAACCCCTGTCCTTTGCGTGTTGAATTTTTCTGTTCCTGCAAATCTTGATCCCCTCCGAGTGTACTCATTCCATTTATTCCTTCCATATACTTACCGTCTTCAAACCGTTCTCCCTTTTCTGCTGATCCTCGTTCTTATTCTTCGCCGCCCCCTCTGGCCTCCACTTCCCTGACCTCGGTGCGTACTCTTTCCATTGATTTCCTCATTTTCAAACCATCTTACGAAAGTGTACAAGGGCATACTTCCCTAGACGTTGCAGAAACTCTGACAGCCCTGTCACTGCGAATGGATCGCAATGCATTTTCAAACCAATGGGATTACTTCCTGTGACAACCAGTAATGTGATACTGTCGTGAAGACTAGAGTGCGACCTCAAAGCGATGAGTGAAGCGTGTCGATAACGTAGTACCGAGAGAAAGGCGGTCTTGACGAGACAAGTGAGGCCTATGAAAATAAGAGATCACGAGTCGCTCGAAAGCTGATAGGAAGACTTGTTCTGATTCTTCAGGCTGAATCTCGAGTATAGAATACAAGAGGTAAAGTGCAGAATACATGCGTATGTACACTATTTTAAATACTATCAAGAGTGGGCACAGACCAAGTAATATGAGTGAAACTGATTGTTTCTTAAGTGCTATGTCCTATGATCAACCCTCTGTACGCAGCAATCCTTGTATATAATAATGATCACGTGACTTGTTCTTTATAAATCCTATATATAATCGCAGTCATGAGTTCGAATCCTAGTAAGTACAATTCTTGTAAATAAAGAAGGCCTGTTGACGCGAGCATATTGTATGCCCGGTGACAATACACCAGCCGTAAGAGTTATGTTTGCCCGGGGTCGTGACAGTACTCCCCTCCTAGGCCGTGACGAACGACCTTACAAGCGAGGAGGCGGCTTGTGTGTCTTTGACCATGCTTCAGGGAAACGCGCGTGGAATTCTTCGATCATAACAGGACAGTCTTCTTCCAAAATTTCAACTGGTTCCCAGCTGTCGTTACTGGGGTCGAATCCCTTCCATCGTACTAGGTACTGAAGCTTCTTTCGATAGTACCTTGAATTGAGGATTGCGGCAACTTCCCAATGCTCTTCTCCTTCGACTACTTCTGGCTCGGGTTCTTCAAAAATTCTTCCTGGTATCGTGTCTTCGTGGACGGCGGTAAGAAGGTTTACATGAAATACTGGGTGAATATTCATGGTTTTTGGTAGGTCAAGGCAATAGGCGTGTGACGAGATTTTTGCGGCGATTTTGTATGGGCCAAGGCGTTGGGGGGCTAGCTTCTTAGTGGGTCGGTCAGTGGTGATATTGATGGCCTCTAGCCAAACTCGTTGCCCAATATCGTATTGCGGCGTATCTCGATGATGCGTGTCGTATGCTTTTTTCTGCCTTTCTTGCGCTAGAACGATGGCTGACTGTATTTCCTTTTGCAGTTGGTCGAGTTCTTCCGCATATTCTTCCGCTTTAGGATTCCCCTGCCCATGCGACGGGACTGTGGAAAATGTAGGATGATATCCGAGGTCTGCGTAGAATGGCGACATGCCGATGGAGGAATGAACCCGGTTGTTATATGCGAATTCTCCGAGATCGAGATATTCGTCCCAATCGTCTTGCCGGTGTCCACAGTAGAGTCGTAGGAAGAGTTCAACACTTTTATTTGTAACTTCCGTTTGTCCGTCAGTTTGCGGGTGGTACGCGGTAGAGAATCGAGGATTAATGCCGAGTTGCTTGTAAAGGGACCGCATGAATGCTGAATCAAATTGCCTTCCTCTATCTGATGTTGCTTCTGCTGGACACCCATGGAGCTTCCAGACATTTCGTCGGAACAAGGTTGCTGTATCTTCGGATGACAGTTGCTTCTCTTTCCCCTCCATTGTGCATTCGATAAAATGTCCGCGTTTGGTGAAGCGGTCGACGACGACTAAGATTGCGTCATGGTTTCGGCGGGTAAGGGGTAAGTCCGTGATGAAGTCATAAGTGATAGACTGCCAGCGGCCAGTTGGGACTTCGAGGGGTTTTAGGAAGCCCAGTGGTGGTGCATTTCATGCCTTCATTCGCTGACATTCTTGGCATCCATCGACATATCAATTAATGTATGCTTTCATTGAAGGCCAGTAGTAAAAGCGGTCGACTAGTTCCAATGTGGGTGCTCGTCCAGGATGCCCGGCGATCATTGCGTCATGATACAATTCGAGGATCTTTCGCTTAATCTCTTCATCAGCCGGGAC
>KN881580.1:0-10145 GCA_000934395.1 Fistulina hepatica ATCC 64428 | reverse complement strand
GATCGTCTTGATCTTTGCTATTGCCTCGATGTACGCTATCTACCGTGTATTTCATCAGCAGATTCGGGAACTTCGCATATAGTCATACATCAATTATCAAATTGAGCTGAGACTCCGAGCTATTACGAGACAGTATATGACAATATGAGATTAAAAAACTATTTCACCATTCTTATAGGATGAAAAAAATATCCTGAATGCCATCTAATATAAGATAAGATAATATGTTCCTCTTATAGTAATGTGATGTAATACAAGTCTTATGTTCTCCAAAAAAAGGCAGTGCAATTAATCCAAAATATATGCACTGATCAAGAAGTAAAGCCTTCTAACATTGTATTTCGCATTCTGGTGGAAATATGCACTCCAGACAATGTTTCCGATGATGATGGTGCTGCATGTGGCTAGCGGACATTGAATGAACCTGGCAATTGCCGAGGTGCAGTTTTGTTGGCACGTTCATGACCCAGCTGCAACTTGTTCTCTCTGAGTCTCTCCACCCACTTATGTATACCCACCCGCCTACCTCTCACATCACCAGTAATCATTTGTCCATATATCCACACTGTCTATTGCAATGTCTGCTGGGAAGGTGTGTTATTCATTTGTCTTTTTCTATTCGTTCTCGAGCCGCATGTCGGATATGTAGCATCTCTAGAATGCACGTTGGTGACCTCAGGTGATATCTACACCTTTGGTTACAATGTGTTCATTCACTTTTTTCTATCTATCCACACCCAAGCCACTGTTGGGATATGTTGCACCCCTAGACTGTGCATTGGCAACCTCAGGTGATATCCACACCTTTGGTTACAATGCATAGGCAGTTTATGTGCTGCCTGTGATCTGACGTGCAAGTTCGTCGTGGTCACAGGATAGAACGGTGCGGTGGGCATGTGCCGCTCACTACACGGCGGAGCTGACCTTCGTTTATGTCAATCAGTTGGGCTTTGTCATCGTGCTCAACCAAAGTCACGTGACTATGTAGCTATGTGCCGCTGGCTGTCGATGTGACTCATATGGTCTTGGGTTTGGTCGAGATACTGTTCGATTTGTGCTAGCAGTTTATTAGTATGTCTTTTGTATTGTTTGTCATGTTTGTATGCTGTATGTAGTAGTGTACATCAAGAAATGGATGTTTTTCATATGTCTGAGATTTGTCTATATGATGGATTATGGTTATGTATATCTGTATATGGGATTGCATAGTTCTCAAAATTACAGAAATATTATGACTATCTCATGAAACAGGTCTCGACAGTAGCAGGTGATAGACCGTTTCGAGACGCTCTGAGACATTATGGGATTTCCCGCAGGATTTCACCTGATTATGCCCCCCACATCAAAATATCCCCCCCATATTGGTCTCATAGGGCTATTTGAGGATTGCCCGAATTCGCTGATGTTGTATATGCCCGTCAATGTGCTTGACCCAGAGCCCACTATTCTATGCTGGAACAACACTGGTATCATATCAGGTCGTTCCCAGTCGTTACAAATTTACAACAACAGAACGGCAGGCAGGTTTACCGTCGTTGGGATTGATTTGTACCACGCGGGTGGTTATTGACTTCTTAGTTGAGACTGCTCAGTGAGGGAGTAAATATGAGCAGTCACCTTCAGCTTTACCGGATACCACTGGGTTCTTGTTTGTGTTGAAGAATCTATACTACCGATAGGTGGTACAACGCAGGCAAATGTAGTCTACTCTGAATGGTCTAAGTAAGAGAAGGGTCCAGCGATGTGGCGGCTATATATACGCAGTCTACTGATAGCCGCCCGGTGCTCCTGATATCCGCACCGCGGTCATGTGACCGTATCAGCGACGGATTCCAACACTCCTCCTCGTCGCGGACTGTGTGAGCATGGCGTGGTGCGTGAAGAAATGGAAAGGAAAAGGGAAGGAAAGAAAAAAGGGGGGGGTTCCTCCTTGGGGCTCCTCCTGAAGGTTGAATCTCCTCCTCGCGCACAACGTGCTACTTCAAGCCCATCATAAGACGGAAGCGTGAGAACGCTTGCAGGGGCAATGGTTTGGTGAAGGCGTCGGCGAGGTTGTCTGCGGACCGTACGCGACGGACGGCGAGTGCATTGCGCTCGATGTTGTCCCGGATGAAGTGGTGTTTGATGTCGATATGCTTGGAACGAGTGTGGAATGCAGATTCTTCGGCGAGGATGAGTGCGCCGTTGTTGTCGCACAGGATCTCCGCTGAGGCACTGGGAGGGACCTGTAATTCCATTAATAGTTGTCTGATCCATAAAGCCTCCCGAGCAGCTTCGCTAAGTGAAATGTACTCAGCGTCGGTTGAGGATAAGGCAGTCAAGGATTGTTTGCGTGATGACCAGCTGACGAGGCCACCACCTAGTGTGAAGGCGTACCCGCCAGTCGATTTTCGGGAGTCGAGGCAATCTGCCCACGATGAGTCGGACCAACCAAGAAGGTGGGGTTCGCTGACGTTGCCGAGTACGAGGGATAAGTTGCAGGTGCCTTTCAAGTATTGGACGACGTGTATACCAGCCTGCCAGTGCTCGCGGCGGTAACAATCTAAGTAGCGTGCGAGGCGCGAGACGGCGAGGGAGATGTCGGGGCGAGTGCCGGTCGCTACATACATCAGAGACCCGATCAGGGAATGGTAAGGCAATTTGGCGAGGTCGCCGAGTTCAGTGGACGAGAGGGGGGGGCTGTCTGGTGAAGGTCGCCGCAGGGTTTTGGTGCATGCTGGGTCCATGGGGATCATCTTGGGCCATGCATTTTGTTGGCCGAAATCTGAAACAATGTGGTCAATAAGAGCTGTTTGTGACAGAGAGATGGTACGCGTAGCATGGTCACGGGAGATGGCAAGACCAACGCAAAACTTGGATTCGCCTAGGTCGGAGATGCACCATCGTTCCCGCATTTCGTCTTTGAAGCGATTGATATGGTCGAGGTCGGTGCCGGTGATCAGGAAGTCGTCAACGTGCACGGCGGCGATGATGATGCCATTTGCGTTCTTGCGGATGTAGATGCACGGGTCGCTGCCGAGGCGGGAGAAGCCCATATCCAACATTTCATGGTGCATTGTTTTATACCAGACGCGGCTGCCTTGTTTGAGTCCATAGAGTCCGCGTTGAAGCTGCCAGACAAAGCCTGGGGGCGTATCGGACCCAGTTGGGGGCTCCATGTATTGGATCTCATCGTCAGCGAGCGCGCCATAGAGAAAAGCGGTCTTAACATCGACTTGATGCAGTGGCCAGTCGTTCGCGGCGGCAATGTGGGCGAGCACGCGCAGGGATTCGGTGCGTGCAGTAGGTGAAGTCGTTTTGGTGAAATCTGTGCCGAATTGTTGCTCGAAGCTGCGCACGACGTAACGGGCCTTGTAACGAACGGGGTTGCCGTGCTGGTCACGCTTGAGGCGAAACACCCACTTTCCATTGAGGATTTTGCGCCCGGCGGGGACATCTTGTCGGGGTATCAATTTGTAGACCTCCATGTCACGGAGGCTTTGCATTTTGTCGTCCATCCCACGCTGCCAATCGGGCCAGTGGTCGCTCGCCATGGCCTCTTTCAGCGTCGGTTCATCGGTAACAGAGCTGAAGGTGGTAGGGTCGGGCGGCGCGTCGACGTTGTAGCTGGAGGTGGTGGCTGGAAGATCGGTCAGTGGGCTCACGTTTCTATGGAGGTCATGAGGTGGGAGGATGCCGGGTGCATCTTCGTCAAGAACTTCCTCTATTGTGACGGAGCGGTTTGGGCCTGCTGGTGTTTGCTTTGGCGGCGTGATGGACGAGTTGTGAGGTGATGAGCTGGCCTGCCGCTCAGTGAGCACGGCTTGGCGCCGGGCTAGTCGGGCATTGGTGCGTTCCAGCTTTGCACGGACGGCGGCTTCCCGGGCTTGGGCTGTTGCGTCCGCGACACGGCCGGTAGATAGATCACCGGTGTCGTGGGCTAGCCAACCTGGCGGGCGAGTTGTTCGTCGTGGACGTTGAGTGGGAGCCGTGGTGGTTGAGTTGATAGGTGCGCACGCATCCTCGGTTGCACTAGGGTCATTCGGCAGGGCCAAAGGAACAGCGGTGGCGTTGATGGGATCCGGCAAGGGGGTGGTGACTGTGGGAGCAGGATTAGTGGGTTCATCAGAGGAGAGAACGCACCCTGGCTTGTAGGGGACGTCAACGTCGTCCTTGGATTCGATGAAGCGGACGTTGATGGAGTCGATGAGCTTGTTGGTTGGCAGGTGAAGACACCGATATGCTTTGGAGTGGGGTGTATAGCCCACAAGTATACACTCGAGTGACCGTGGGCGGGTCTTGGGGTTGTGGACGTTTTGGACGAGCACGAAGGCACAACAACCGATTTCGCATAGGTGGCTGACGTCGGGCTTCCGTCGATGCCATCTTTCGTAAGGCGTGCATCCGATTGGTCACGAAGGAGCTAGCGTGTGGAGATAAGCGGCGGTTTCAACAAAAATGTCCCACCTGTTCTCGGGTGCTCCGCATGCAATGCGCATGGTGCGGGCCTTGTTCATGGTGCTGAGGTGCATGCGCTCGACGCGCCCATTGTGCGGAGATGTGTGTGGTGCCGTGAAACGGTAGTTGTAGCCATTTTGTTCGCACCATTGGATCAGCGCAAGAGATTTCAGCTCACCGTTGTCAAATTGAAAGGTGTCGACACGTGAGTCAGTTTCGCGTTCCACACGTAAGGTCCATGCCTGGAGTACCGCAAGGGCGGAGTCCTTCGATTTGATGCCGTACGCCCAGGGACGGTTGGAGAAGTCATCGACGAGGTTCATGAAATAACGATTGCCATTGGCGGTTACACAGTAAGAGCTGGAAAGGTCTACATACACAAGGGCCAGTCTACGATTACTCCTCGCGCCGCTGCGTCGGCGACTGATTGGTGACTTAGTCTGCTTGCCGAGTAAGCATGGTGTGCAGCGGCGGGGAGAGATCGAGAGGTCCAGGTGCATACCTGTGGCGTGCTGCTTGCGGACAAGGTCAACAACTGTCTGGTTGTTTGCATGACCGAGGCGGCGGTGCCAGGTTTCCAGGGTGGCGGGGCGTGCTGCAGTGAGAAGAGCAGTTGCTGCAGTTGGGGCGAGGTTGAACACAGAAGACAGGATTTGTGCGGCATGTGCTTTGAGTGAGACAGAATCCGTGGGTTTGTCTAAGCGGAAACATGAAACGTCGAGTTTGTAGAGGTTTTTCTTGTCGATGAGGGAGCCGGTGGCGACGGTTCGACCGCGAAGCGAGATGGATAATGCACCAGAGGAGTTGAAGATGACGTCGAAGCCTTCACTCTTGACGAGTTGGGCCACACTCATGAGGCGGACGGTGGACTCGGGGACATAAAGAGCGTTCGCGAAACGCATGGCACCGCCAATGGAGGGCTTAACGACAATTAAGCCAATCGCGTGAGCTTTGGTGGTGGATCCGCCGAAGCCTGTGATTGGGAGAGGCGCGATCGGTGTAAGGCTTACGAAGTCAGACGCTTCGGGCGTCAGATGGATGCTGCAGGCGGAGTCAGCGTACCAGGGCATATCGTCGAGAGAGATGGGGGCGGTCTGGTGGGCACGTGTAATGGCGCGCTGCAGATCAGATGACATGGCCTCGAGCGTAATCGGTTTACGGTATTTGTTCCAGTCAATAGTGCGAGAGCCAGTATAGTCCAGACAGTGGAGGGCAGCAAGTTCAGAGGAGACGGCGGCATTCAGGGACACATACTCATTCATGTCGGCGGTGGACATGCTGTCGCGAACATTGTCATCAATGCTATCCAGTACACCAGAGAGATCATCAGAGGGAACAGTTGTGAAGAAGGAGGAAGGTGGGGAGTTGTCGTCTGCGTCTTCAGTGAGGGTCGTAACACTTTGCGAGTCCAGGTCGATGATATATGCGCGCCCAGTGTGGTCACGATAGACTTTTTTGGGTTGTGACGAGGAGCTGGAGCCTTTAGAATGCTTGCTGGACGAAGATGGAGTGTTTTGAGATTGCTTGGTAGAGTCTGATTTGGACAAGGGCGGTAATCCACGGTCGAGACGCCGTTGTGCTTGAGCTTCAGCGACGGTCCGACCAGCCATGCCGCCGCCAGGGGCAGTGCAGTAGGGCAGAGAGTGAGTCTTCGGAGTCTTGCAGTTAGGAACATTGGTGCAATTGCGCACATTGGTTACAGTAGCGGTGTGCGCGGCATTTGCAAGTAGCGGGGTTGCGGAGAATTGACCCGATTCCAATGCGGTCTTGATGCCACGCAGCGCGGTGAGGAATGAAGCGGTGGTATACGGCTTTTCGACGGTGCTGGACTGGATTTCACAGATGATGCGTTCTTTCGCCTGGGTAAAAATAGGGTTCTCGAGCGCGCTGACGAGGAATAAGACGTGAAACATATCGGCTGAAGGGATACCCATCTTGAAAAAGGTATCAGAGCGACGAATGATTTCGTCGGCGTAGGACATGAGCGAGGCGGGATCTTCCGAGAAGCGCATAGTAAGGATTGAACGCATATCGAGTACCTGGATCATCGGCCCGAGTTTGGTGTGGCGAGCGCGTAGGGCCTCCCACATACTGTTGCTGTTTGGAAAAGTGCCGTCTTCAACGAAAGACACTTCGGCGAGAGTCATGTTCTTAAGGCACAGCGCGCGAATTGCGCCGTCCATTTTTCCCCAGTTCCGGTAAGAGATCGGTTTGTAGTCGGGGTCAGGACGAGGTAGAGAGCCATCTAAGATGTCGGCGGCGTCGCTGCTCATGGCGAGTACGTAGCCGATATGGCGGGACCAGGAGTCCCAGTTGCGGTGTTGTTCGGCAAGTTCTGCATGTTTGAATTCGGCGCCATTGATGCCGACGTAAGGAATCCGCGGGTGGGCTGCGTCCATGGCAAGCGCGGTCACAGCGGTGGTGCCGCTGTTGGAGGACGTGGTTGAACGCGTACGGGGCGGTTCGAGCAGAGGAGTGGGAGCCATAATATCGAAGACGCCCAGAACAGGAGTGAGGACGTACGAGTGCAGAAGTAATCAATGCTGCGTTGGACTCAATGATGGTCTTCACCTGCCAACCAACAAGCTCATCGACTCCATCAACGTCCGCTTCATCGAATCCAAGGACGACGTTGACGTCCCCTACAAGCCAGGGTGCGTTCTCTCCTCTGATGAACCCACTAATCCTGCTCCCACAGTCACCACCCCCTTGCCGGATCCCATCAACGCCACCGCTGTTCCTTTGGCCCTGCCGAATGACCCTAGTGCAACCGAGGATGCGTGCGCACCTATCAACTCAACCACCACGGCTCCCACTCAACGTCCACGACGAACAACTCGCCCGCCAGGTTGGCTAGCCCACGACACCGGTGATCTATCTACCGGCCGTGTCGCGGACGCAACAGCCCAAGCCCGGGAAGCCGCCGTCCGTGCAAAGCTGGAACGCACCAATGCCCGACTAGCCCGGCGCCAAGCCGTGCTCACTGAGCGGCAGGCCAGCTCATCACCTCACAACTCGTCCATCACGCCGCCAAAGCAAACACCAGCAGGCCCAAACCGCTCCGTCACAATAGAGGAAGTTCTTGACGAAGATGCACCCGGCATCCTCCCACCTCATGACCTCCATAGAAACGTGAGCCCACTGACCGATCTTCCAGCCACCACCTCCAGCTACAACGTCGACGCGCCGCCCGACCCTACCACCTTCAGCTCTGTTACCGATGAACCGACGCTGAAAGAGGCCATGGCGAGCGACCACTGGCCCGATTGGCAGCGTGGGATGGACGACAAAATGCAAAGCCTCCGTGACATGGAGGTCTACAAATTGATACCCCGACAAGATGTCCCCGCCGGGCGCAAAATCCTCAATGGAAAGTGGGTGTTTCGCCTCAAGCGTGACCAGCACGGCAACCCCGTTCGTTACAAGGCCCGTTACGTCGTGCGCAGCTTCGAGCAACAATTCGGCACAGATTTCACCAAAACGACTTCACCTACTGCACGCACCGAATCCCTGCGTGTGCTCGCCCACATTGCCGCCGCGAACGACTGGCCACTGCATCAAGTCGATGTTAAGACCGCTTTTCTCTATGGCGCGCTCGCTGACGATGAGATCCAATACATGGAGCCCCCAACTGGGTCCGATACGCCCCCAGGCTTTGTCTGGCAGCTTCAACGCGGACTCTATGGACTCAAACAAGGCAGCCGCGTCTGGTATAAAACAATGCACCATGAAATGTTGGATATGGGCTTCTCCCGCCTCGGCAGCGACCCGTGCATCTACATCCGCAAGAACGCAAATGGCATCATCATCGCCGCCGTGCACGTTGACGACTTCCTGATCACCGGCACCGACCTCGACCATATCAATCGCTTCAAAGACGAAATGCGGGAACGATGGTGCATCTCCGACCTAGGCGAATCCAAGTTTTGCGTTGGTCTTGCCATCTCCCGTGACCATGCTACGCGTACCATCTCTCTGTCACAAACAGCTCTTATTGACCACATTGTTTCAGATTTCGGCCAACAAAATGCATGGCCCAAGATGATCCCCATGGACCCAGCATGCACCAAAACCCTGCGGCGACCTTCACCAGACAGCCCCCCCCTCTCGTCCACTGAACTCGGCGACCTCGCCAAATTGCCTTACCATTCCCTGATCGGGTCTCTGATGTATGTAGCGACCGGCACTCGCCCCGACATCTCCCTCGCCGTCTCGCGCCTCGCACGCTACTTAGATTGTTACCGCCGCGAGCACTGGCAGGCTGGTATACACGTCGTCCAATACTTGAAAGGCACCTGCAACTTATCCCTCGTACTCGGCAACGTCAGCGAACCCCACCTTCTTGGTTGGTCCGACTCATCGTGGGCAGATTGCCTCGACTCCCGAAAATCGACTGGCGGGTACGCCTTCACACTAGGTGGTGGCCTCGTCAGCTGGTCATCACGCAAACAATCCTTGACTGCCTTATCCTCAACCGACGCTGAGTACATTTCACTTAGCGAAGCTGCTCGGGAGGCTTTATGGATCAGACAACTATTAATGGAATTACAGGTCCCTCCCAGTGCCTCAGCGGAGATCCTGTGCGACAACAACGGCGCACTCATCCTCGCCGAAGAATCTGCATTCCACACTCGTTCCAAGCATATCGACATCAAACACCACTTCATCCGGGACAACATCGAGCGCAATGCACTCGCCGTCCGTCGCGTACGGTCCGCAGACAACCTCGCCGACGCCTTCACCAAACCATTGCCCCTGCAAGCGTTCTCACGCTTCCGTCTTATGATGGGCTTGAAGTAGCGCGTTGTGCGCGAGGAGGAGATTCAACCTTCAGGAGGAGCCCCAAGGAGGAACCCCCCCCTTTTTTCTTTCCTTCCCTTTTCCTTTCCATTTCTTCACGCACCACGCCATGCTCACACAGTCCGCGACGAGGAGGAGTGTTGGAATCCGTCGCTGATACGGTCACATGACCGCGGTGCGGATATCAGGAGCACCGGGCGGCTATCAGTAGACTGCGTATATATAGCCGCCACATCGCTGGACCCTTCTCTTACTTAGACCATTCAGAGTAGACTACATTTGCCTGCGTTGTACCACCTATCGGTAGTATAGATTCTTGGCCTCCCACATACTGTTGCTGTTTGGGAAAGTGCCGTCTTCAACGAAAGACACTTCGGCGAGAGTCATGTTCTTAAGGCACAGCGCGCGAATTGCGCCGTCCATTTTTCCCCAGTTCCGGTAAGAGATCGGTTCGTAGTCGGGGTCAGGACGAGGTAGAGAGCCATCTAAGATGTCGGCGGCGTCGCTGCTCATGGCGAGTACGTAGCCGATATGGCGGGACCAGGAGTCCCAGTTGCGGTGTTGTTCGGCAAGTTCTGCATGTTTGAATTCGGCGCCATTGATGCCGACGTAAGGAATCCGCGGGTGGGCTGCGTCCGTGGCAAGCGCGGTCACGGCGGTGGTGCCGCTGTTGGAGGACGTGGTTGAACGCGTACGGGGCGGTTCGAGCAGAGGAGTGGGAGCCATAATATCGAAGACGCCCAGAACAGGAGTGAGGACGTACGAGTGCAGAAGTAATCAATGCTGCGTTGGACTCAACGATGGCCCATAACCTGTTGAAGAATCTATACTACCGATAGGTGGTACAACGCAGGCAAATGTAGTCTACTCTGAATGGTCTAAGTAAGAGAAGGGTCCAGCGATGTGGC